>VWZG01012829.1:7373-23911 GCA_013396735.1 Grallaria varia | reverse complement strand
CAAGGGGGTGTCCGTGGAGAAAATGCAGATAGGAGGCTCATGTCTAGCAAAGACCACATTCAGGCACAACCCCTGCTTCTTCATACTGATAGTTTTACTGGAATAACCCTTGATAAAACAATACAAATTACTAGAACAGTGCTGGACCACGGTGTATAAGAATTTCTGAACTCTTTGACATGAAATAAAGCACTCTTTCAGCCTAGACAAGGTTTTCAGCTAAAAACCACAGCAGACAATCCTTCTTACATACAAAAAGCAAACATGTAACCGTGATAAATCCTTTTCCATATTTTATATCATTAGCTGCTCTCTCTGTATGTGCTAGCAATAAAGTTAGGTATATGTCATAGTTTTTGTTTGGACTGCTAACACTCTAGATCAATTAAGATTAGGACCCAGATAATCTTTTGATTTATTGCCACTTTATAGCCAGTTCCATCTCCTTCTTTGTCCAATATGGCAAAATGATTGTTCCAAGTGAAATTACAGTAAATCATATCAGCGACTGCATTAAGTTTTGCAAGCATTACATTTCTTAAATTCCCTTTTAGCTTTGAGTGATAATCCTATTTATACCAGCTTAATAAGGTTGAACAGGATAAGTGAAGGTTACTCGAATTTACACCTCTGTCTAGTATGTTTGTCTTGCAAGTTTCTGTCATGAAGTATCTGCTAATTAATGGGATGAACTTTCCAAAGGCACAGAGATTTCTTGTGTGTCTAGTCTCAAAGACCTTCACAAAATAAAATAAAAAAAAATTAAAAAAGAAAAAGAATAGAACTTACACGTTCAGATTTGTATCTAGACAACATGAAACAAAAGTAAAAGAGAGTCAACCATAGTTTCTTCTCTATGCTTCCTGTTTTTAAGTCAGCAAGAGACAAGCCAAACCTAAACTGAGCCTGCAACAGGGAATAGTAGAAAAATTCCTACTAGTTCCTATACTGATTTCTATGATTGAAATGGCAGGCTAATCCATCAGCTTTCACCTTTTCTGCAGCCACATCACCAATAAATTTGAGTCAAGGAAAACACCAGTGTATTTTCCAAGCTTATTTCACTAGAAAAGATCACACCACAGTTAGAGCTGGAAGGGACCCCTGGAGATCATCCAGTCCAACCCCCTCTCCCCCCGTCAAGGCAGGAATAACCGGAGCAGGTTACACAAGCACACATTCAGGTCGGTTTTGAATGTCTCCAGAGAAGGAGACTCAGCAACCTCCATGTTCCTGTGCCACCCACAATGTAAAGAAGTTCTTCCTCATGTTGAGGCGAAACTTCTTGTGTCATTGCTCCTTGTCCTGTCGCTGGAAACCACTGAAAAGGGTGCAGCACCATCTTCTTGGCAGCTGCCCTTGAGATACTTACATGCCTTGAGAACCCCTCTCAGTCTTCTCTAAACTAACCATGCCTAGCTCCCACAGTTTCTCCTCACAAGTGAGATGCTCCAGACCTGTATAACCTTTGTGGCCCTTGGCCCTTTGCTGGACACTCTCCAGTAGCTCGTCTTTCTTCTACTGAGGAACCCAGAAATGAACGCAGTACTCCAGATGTGGCCTCACATGGGTGGAGTGGCAGGATCACCTCCCTCCACCTGCTGGCCACTCTCTTCCCAATGCACCCCAGGATGCCATTGGCCCTCTGGGCCACAAGGGCACACTGCTCGCTCATGGTCAACCTGGCAGCCACCAAGACTCCCAGGTCCTTCTCAGCAGCACTGCTCTCTTGTAGCTCACTTCCAACCTGTACTGGTGTTTGGGGTTATTCCTTCCCAGGTGCAGGACCCTACACTTGCCCTTATGGAACCTCATTATGTTTCTTCCTGCCCAACTCTCCAGCCTACCAAGGTCCAGCTCAATAGCAGCACAGCCTTCAGGTGTATAAGCCATTTCCCTCAGTTTTGTATCATCAGTAAACTTGCTGAAAGAGCATTCAATCCCTTCATCCAGGTCATTGATAAACAAGCGGAATAAGACCCAGTACTGATCCCTGGTGAACACCACTGACTCCACTCCTCCAACTGTTTCCACTCGGCTGATCATGACCCTCTGAGCTCTGCCATTCAGACAGCTCTTGATCCAACTCACTGCCCATTCAACTAACCTACACTTCCTGAGCTTACCTGCAACAGGCAGGTAAGATAAATACTTCCAGAATGATAGTGACTGGGAAGGTTATGGAACAGATTATCTTGAGCATCATCATACAGCGTATACAGGGCAACCAAAGGATCAGGCCCAGCCAGTAAGGTTTAGGAAAGACCTGACCAACCTAACCTTTCATGACCAGGTGACCCACCTAGTGGATGAGGGAAAGGCTGTGGATATAGTCTACCTGGACTTCAGCAAAGCCTTTGATACTGTTTCCCACAGCATTCTACTGGAGAAGCAGGCTTGGACAGGTGCACTGTTCGCTGGGTAAAAAACCAGCTGGATGATTGGGTCCAAAGAGTGACAGTGACTGGTGTTGATAGCTCAAGGATCAGAAATAGTTAACAATTCACCCAGAGAGTTACAGAGAATGCAAAGAGGACTGTGAAACAGAGCACTGCCTCATTTGTGAAACAGATCTCACAGCCTCAAGGGAGGGACCCTGATAGAAGCACCACCTGAGATAGTCTGGGTATTACAGTTACAAGTCAGAGAGTGGGGCTTTAGCAGCAAATATTTATACCATAACATCATCACAAGGAACCACTCTTCCACCCAGCATGGGGGCTTCAAGGGAGGGTTTTGCCACAAGTCAGTGCTGCTCTGTGAGTACCAGCCTGTGCTGCTTTAAGGTAAACCAGTAGGAGAAATGAACTCGACTCAAGGCAGATTACAAGTCAGATTTACAATTTACTTGAAAAGATTACAATAAATACAATGACACAGAGAAAAAATTGGTTTTAATTCACAAAAAACCAGATATATAACCCAGTACCCTGGGACACAAACAGAACAATGTGCGTCAGCCCCTGTGCTGAGCACCATGAGGTCCCCCTGAGTGCAAAGTAAAAGGAAAGGAAAACCTTTTGGTGAGGATGACGATCTCAGTCTTGTCAAGAGTGGCAATCACTGTCCTGTTGAGGTTCTGGTCCTTCTCTGAATCCAATGAGTGGTACCAGAAGTCCCCAAACCCCAAGATTATATATGCTCAGGTTCAGGTGGGAATTGGCCAGTACCTCCCCCAGGGCGAGGAATTTCACAATGGGTGATTTACTCTGTGAGTCATGGGATATTTCTGGAATCCTTGATGACCCATTTGCAGAGGTGACCCCTCAGGCTCAGTATGAAGGTGCTGATGGCTCCCTGGAGGGGAGTTATCATGGCTGAGTGACTGGTGTGAAGANCACTCTTCCACCCAGCATTGGGGCTTCAAGGGAGGGTTTTGCCACAAGTCAGTGCTGCTCTGTGAGTACCAGCCTGTGCTGCTTTAAGGTAAACCAGTAGGAGAAATGAACTCGACTCAAGGCAGATTACAAGTCAGATTTACAATTTACTTGAAAAGATTACAATAAATACAATGACACAGAGAAAAAATTGGTTTTAATTCACAAAAAACCAGATATATAACCCAGTACCCTGGGACACAAACAGAACAATGTGCGTCAGCCCCTGTGCTGAGCACCATGAGGTCCCCCTGAGTGCAAAGTAAAAGGAAAGGAAAACCTTTTGGTGAGGATGACGATCTCAGTCTTGTCAAGAGTGGCAATCACTGTCCTGTTGAGGTTCTGGTCCTTCTCTGAATCCAATGAGTGGTACCAGAAGTCCCCAAACCCCAAGATTATATATGCTCAGGTTCAGGTGGGAATTGGCCAGTACCTCCCCCAGGGCGAGGAATTTCACAATGGGTGATTTACTCTGTGAGTCATGGGATATTTCTGGAATCCTTGATGACCCATTTGCAGAGGTGACCCCTCAGGCTCAGTATGAAGGTGCTGATGGCTCCCTGGAGGGGAGTTATCATGGCTGAGTGACTGGTGTGAAGACAAAGAAACACTACCCTGTCTCCCAGGGTCCTTTAACACCCAGGTTGTAGCCTGATGTGTCAGGTGTGCCCTGGGCAGCTGTTGCAAAGGATCCATTATTAACAGTCCATCAGAAATGACACAGAGGATGTAGAATACACAGTCTTGGTTACACCCACACAGTGATAAGCTGGTCTCAGCTGCTGTAACTAGGACACAGCCACTGCAGGAGCAGCTCTGCAAGTCCCACTGCCAGAGCTTCAAACTTTAACCTGTCACAATTGTATGTTAATAAAGAGTTATTCTGTAAACTGTTCATGTGAGTCCTTTACGGCAGTTGCCAGCAGTGGGTCACGTACTTGAATAAAGTGGGAAAACCCGCTGAATAGTCTCCCTTGTGCTGTTGGCTTAGCTTCCTGAAAAGGGCAGTCGAATTACCCTCCAATCCAGCAGGACTGTTCAGTGAAGGGTTCTCATAACACAGCGCTGACAGACTGGTCAGGAGAAGGATCTCAGCTTTCCTGGAGCACTGACAGACAAATCAAACACTAAGGGCCAGAATGCAGGTTATTGAGGGGGTGTATCATATTCCCTATCATGCACCAGCCTCTGGGAAACATGAATGGTACAACAGACTGTTAAAAAACCACATCCAGGGCAACAGGCAGTGGGTCCTTCATACATGGGGATCTGAATTTAGCAAAGGCCAGCTGGTTAGTTAACACCCAAGGCTCTACCAATTCAGACCTGCCAAATCAGAATCCTTACATACTGTAGACAAAGGCTCTGTGGTGGATATGAGAAACATGTTAGGAAAGACCTAAGAAACTTTGGATTAGTCCCACTTCAAGCTAAGGGAAACCCATCCACGGGATTGTTTTTGCTCAAGGACATGGGTGTACTTGCTGGGTTATGCAGAAAGATGGGGAAACATGATGTGTACCTCAAGGGGACCTGATTTTGGGTGAGAACTGCCTGTAGCATTGAATTGCATAAATAACACTGGTTGCTGAATGACACTGCCATTGTGAACTGTACACACCAAGGCTTAAAGGGACTCAACAAAACAGCCTGGGGGAATGGTCAGTGATTACTGAAAAGTGCGCATATATACATATATATATATACACACACACACACATCTAGTCGAAAGATATAAATCTGGGCATGAAGGGGATGGCATAGAATAAGGGGTGGATAATGTTATGATTACATGTGAGGGGGTGGGGCTATAGCAATGAATATTCATACCACCACAAGGGGCCACTCTTCCACCAGCGTGGGGGGATCAAGGGAGGGTTTAGCCATGAGTCACAGCTGCTCTGTGAGCCCCAGACACTGTAAGAGCAGCTCCATGAGTTCATCACCACTAGAGCTACCGCTTAGCCCCCAGCAGATCCAGGATAACAGTTCCCTGACCTGTTCCAGGGCCCTGTCAGGTCCCAGAAGGTTTTGCCTTATCCCTGTTTTCCACATGTTTCAGGCTGGGGGCAGGCCTCTCAGGCAGTTTGCCTTGGCCTGGGGAAACCACATGCCTACAGCCATTCTTTGTCTCCTTTTGCCTTGGGGGACGGGGAGCCAGCAAATGATTCCGGATTTTGGTGGTTGAAACTGTTTTCCTTTGTATCTTTGTAGTTACTGCTAATTCCTTTAGTAAACTGTTATTTTTAACTTGTATCTCTTCATATTGTCCCGTCATTACTGGAGGAAGTTGGGAGAGGTTGACACAAAAAGCCGGGGGAGGAGGGGGTGGAACAAATGCTATTTTAGAATTCTCTTTCTCCTGTTATTTTATCCAAAACCAGCACACTGGGACCTTTCTGCTGAGTCATTGGCTCCTGCTGGGTCTCTTATCACCTGGCTGGTGCCACAGGTCCCATGCACTTTGTAATGCCAGGAATCAGTGCCAGCTCACAGCATCTTGCCTCAGGCTCCCATGACCCCAAGCTCAATCCGCAGCTGCACACTGAGACAACTGGGTGATTCCTGCAGGGGAATGTTGCAACCACCAACTCATGGACCACCGAATCAAGAAACCCACCAATTCAAAAGAAGAGAAACACTGAGCATACGGACTAAGTAGCATGAGACATGAGAGAATCATTCAATCAACAGAAGGTAAAATGCTAATTAATAAGAGAACTAGGTAAATTGTAGCCAATGAACCGTGATTTCTTTGTTTGCTAAAGTGCATTGTGTAAACTTTTAAGAATTGGTGTGTTAGCTTTGCAGATTTACCATCTAGCACCGATCTTTGCACAAATACGAAATAAACAAATACATGAGCTCTGTGTGAGCCTGGCTGACCGCACACCAGATGACATCTTTAGGGACAACTGTCACATCTAGTTGGCAGCCAGTCACTAGTTGTGTTCCCCAAGGTTCAGTATTAGGCCCAATCCTGTTTAATATCTCACTGATCATCTGGATGAGGGGATCAGGTGTACACTCAGTAAATCCATGCACAATAAGTTAGGTGAGAGTGTTCATCTGCAGAGGGTAGGAAGGTTCTGCAGAGGAATCTGGACCAGCTGGATTAATGGGCCAAGTCAATTTTATGAGGTTCAACAAGACCAAGTGCTGGGTCCTGCCCTTGAGGCACAACAAGAGGCAGCACGACAGGCTGGGGGAAGAGTGGCTGGAAAACTACTCAGGGGAAAAGGAACGGGCAATGCTCGCTGACAACAGCTGAACATGAGCCAGAAGTTCCCAGGCAGCCAAGAAGGTCATCAGCATCCCGGCTTGCATCAAAAGTACCGTGGCCATCAGGGAAGTGACTGTCCCACTGTACTCAGCATTGGTGAGGCTGCACCTTGAGTCCCATGTCCAGTTCTNAGGGGAGACCTACTGCTCTCTACAGCTACCTGAAAGAAAAGTGTAGCTGGGTGAGGGCTGGTCTCTTCTCCCAGGCAACAGGTGAGAGGACACAGCCTCAAGCTGCACCAGAGGAGGTTCAGGCTGGACATCAAAAAGGAAAGGGTTCATAACCCTTGGTTCATAACCCAGGGAGGTGGAAAAGACACTGTCCCTGGAGGTGTTCAAGAAACAACTGTATGTGGCACTAGTTGACAAGTGATGCTTAGTCAAAGGTTGGACTTAATGATCTTAGAGGTCTTTTCCAAACTGAACAATTCTGTGAATGAAATAGTTCTCTGGGGGGGGAAAAAAAAAAAATGTCTTTTGGATGACACAAATTTTCCCTCAGTATGTCTGAAACACCTCTCAACACCCCCGCCACCCCAACTCAGTTCTAGGTAAATATTTCAAATTCTGGCTCACAACTCACAACTTGTTCCCACTCCACCCCTGGTTTTGTGTTCCCACTATGCAGATATCCCACACCTAAATAAGGACTATGTTCACCAATTTAACTGTATCTTAAGACGGACTACAGTTCTGTAATATTCTTTTGCATACACACTAGCATTTATGCTGAGCAAACTATTTTTAGTAGTAATTTCTGCCACAGCTATTTCTATTTTTAATCAATTTGGAAGCATGCAAGCACAACTGAGAAGAAGATCACACATCTGAAGTAACAGCTGAAAATACCTAATTATAACTTGGTGTTGCCTTCTACAGAACTAAATTATTAGTAAGGAGAGAGGGAGTACTACGGATTTTTATTTTTTTTTCCCAGTTTAAAGTAGAAAGTTCTAAAATCTACCTCATGCAATGAATATTACACTACTGGCAGACTGACTTGTTCAGGAGATTAATTTTATAAGGAAGACAATCTTAACTTGCCAGGGAGGATCCACGTGTAATATCTGACTGCAAACCATCTTCTGCTTCTATTTATACATCTGCCAGACTCTCTAACCTTTGACAAATATAACATTCTAGCAATCAATTGGCCATCAAATCAACCTTCTGTCAGCTGTTTTCCAAGAGGAGTGCCAGGGAATAGTGAGTGCTTCATCCTGTGCACTCCTCTGCTTACTGGATGATTTCTTTTTTATATGAACAGATTCTGTGATGAACAAGTAACTCTAAAATCCTACTCTTGCCACAGACACTTTGATTTGTGTTGATTTTATGGTGAAAATAAAATTCCACGAATGTAGGTTTAAAACATACTTAAGAGGGAGTCTAGCAAAATATACAATAGAATCTCATCCATCTAGCCATTTATTACCAATAACCATAAGTAAATCACTACTTTTAATGAGATTTCTCCTGTATTTAAGACCTTCAGTCTAGGTTTAGCAGGTGGAGACATGGTTCTCAACAGCAAACTATTTATTCACTACCATGAGTCACTGAGGTAGAAAGAAGAAAACAGTTCTAGAAAAATTTTATCAGTTTAAAAAATACAGTGTGTGACTACAGTAAATTCAGAAATTACTTCGTGAACAAGAAAGTCTGGGGTTGAGGAAAGATTCTTTTCCTCTACAATTAATTGATAACAAATCCACACAAGAACGCGTGTAAAAGCAAACAAACTCTCTCTCTGCTGAAATGTCCTCTCTCTTCACAACCAGTCAGGAGTTTATTTACTTCATTCTAGCAGGTTTATTTAATTCTATCTGTTTTTTCCAAGCTAACAAAATTCTAAGTAATCTTCATAATTGTTAGAAATTGTTAGACAGTGATTCCTAATTTATACCAGCAGCCTACCTAAAATACAGCTTTATTCTTATTGTGTATTGAAATACAAAAAGGTTGAAAATAGTCTGAATGCTTTGCTTTATAAATCCTTCTCAATCTCCATACTTCCAGACCAATCTGATTTTTATTCAACTATTAACTTTCACTTTATCAATGCATGTTTTATGTTGTCTTTCAAATCATTACTCCTGGAGCACTTCCTTCAACTTTGTCTACCTGTGTCCACATTTGTTACTCACTACGAAGTTCCAGCAAACAAATTACCTAGAAACCCTTTAAATCATGTTTCTTTTTCCAGGCAGCACCAACTAATATAATACATAAGCAAAAGCTATGTAGAAACTACATCTGTATTGTTTTCACATATATCTGAGAACAAACCCTGCTCTGTGGGACAAGCACACCAGTTAGAATCCACAGTGTCTCAGCATATTTTACACTTCGTATTTTTTTAACAGAGTAACTACATCAGTGGACAAAGGAAGCGTTACAGATATCATCTATCTGCACTTCTGTAACGTCTCTGATGCAGTTCCCCACCAAATCCTTCTCTCTAAGCAGAGAGAGATGGATTCAATGAGTGGATCGTTAGATGGATAAGGAATTGGTTGGACAGTCTCAGCCAGATGGTAGTGGGCAATGGCTCAGTCTGGATGGATAGCGACAAGCAGTGTCCCTCAAAGGTCCTTAACGGGACCAGTGTTATTTAATATCTTCATTAATGACAACGGACAAAGGCATCGAGTGCACCCTCAGCAAATTTGTAGGTTACACCAAGCTGAGTGGTCCAGTTAAAACACCTGAAGGACTGGGTGCCATCCAGAGGGCCCTGGACAGGCTTGAGAAGGAGGCCCATGGGAATCTCATGAGGTTTAACAAGACAAAATGCAAGGCACTGCACCTGGGTCAGAGCAGCTCTGGTATCAATACAGGCTAGGAATGACACATCAAGAGCAGCCCTGGTGAGAAGAAGTTGGGGGTATTGGTGGATGAGAGGCTGGACATGACCAGCAACGCGCACTCACAGCCCAGAGAGCCAGTTGTGTCCTCGGCTGCATGAAAAGCAGCCTGGCCAGCAGGGTGAGGGTGGGGATTCTCCTCCTCTGCTCCACTCTTGTGAGACTCCACCTGGAGTGCTGCATCCAGCTCTGGGGTCTCCATCACAGGAAGGACACTGACATGTGAAGCAAGACCAGAGGAGGTCACCAGGATGATCTGAGGGATGAAGCAGCTCTTCTATGAGGAAAGGCTGAGGGAATTGCGATTTTTTGCTGGAGAACAGAAGACTTCAGGGTGCCCTAACTGCAGCCATCCAGTACATGAAGGGAGTCTACAAGTAAGATGGAGAGAGTTTTTCAGGAGAGTGTGTGGTAAGAGGACAAAGGGTAATAGCTTCAAACTGAAAGAGGCCATGTTTAAATTGGACATTAGGAAAAAAACTGTTTCATATGAGGTTGGTGAGGCATTGGAAGAGGTTGTCCAGAAAAGCTGTGTATGCCACATCCTTGGAAGCGTTCAAGGCCTGGCTGAATGGGGCTGTGAGCAAACCGGCCTAGTGGAAGGCAGTCCCTGCCTATGGCAGGGGGATTGGAACTAGATCTTTAAAGTCCCTTCCAATCCAAACCATTCTGTGATTCTGTAATTGTATGAAGACTAGCCTTCCCTGACTTACACCAGATATGGCATGAGCTCACAGCTGGACAAGTGCACAGCAGCCTATCACAACCCTAATATCTTTTGCCAGAACAGGCCAAGATCCTCTCCCCTCAGGAAACATTAGTCTCCACTGAGTCAACACAGTATGTCCCTTGCTGCTTTGGGTCTCACAAATCACTGACCCAGAAATGCACTTCATCCAGGTCCAGGACGAGCAGAAAGAGTGCTGAGATGCAAATGAATCCCTGTATCAGCTGACCATAGGTCAAGGATCTTCCAGGCAAGTCCTCAGCGTCCTCTGAATCACTCAGCACAGCTTCTGCTTTCATGTGACACACTGCCTTGCTTCCAAGTCTCTCAAATACAATTGTTCTTCCATAACCATGAGGTTAGGAGGCAGATGCAGGAAACGCAGAACCAGACATGCAGAATGAAACACCTGTACAAGCCCAACAGGATGCATTAGTAGGCACAAAACCAGTATTCCTTTACAAATTTGTGATGGTCTTCCCCAGCCTTAAATAGCGTCCCTGATACAGGCAACAGTCCCTGCAAGCTGTGCAGCCTGAGCTTCCATTACATCCTACCACCTGGGCAAACAGCTGCTGCACAGGAAGGTAGTGGAATAAATGAGATCCCACCAGTCTTTATAGTGCCAAGATACAACATACCATTTCAAAATAACAAGTTTGTTTGGTTTGGCATTTTTGTTTGGTTTTTTGTGTTTGGGTTTTTTTTTATGTTTCTCTATGCGTTTCGAGTTTTTTTAAACTAGGAAGAGCTGAATCAACGAGCTTAAAGAAAGGCATGTGAGTTTTGTTGATGGCCATTTGCCATCTTTAGTCTAAAAGCAGCAGGTAAAGTACCTCTTGTTTTAGGATGACCATCACCATGACACTGGCAGCTTCTGTGTACCTCTGCCACAAGAAAAAACTGGTAGCTCTTCCTGAGGCAATAAATGAGTGTTCTGGAGAAGTTCTGCTAGTCTTGCCTTTCTACAGCTTCCTACTCTGGAATTACCTGCATAGATGACTCTCATCCCTGTCTTCCTAGTCTTGGTCAGGAGAGCAACCTTGGTTCCCACAGCCCAGGAATGAATGATCAGTGACCTGCAGGCCCCAGTGGTGGAAGGAGCTGCCAAAAGGGTACTGCAGCAGGTGTGTCTGCAGAGGTACACAGAGTACGTAGTCTCTGGTAGGACTGGGTGACAGGCTGCACTGCTGCTGCCTTTTGAGACTGGAGTCTTAACTTTCTCACACTTCTGTAAGAGAAAGTTTTGGCCTTTCTTCATCAGCAAATGGGTTTTTCTCAGTAAATGGATTCCTTCAAGCAGAGTGCTGGTTAGGTTGTCACAGCTACTGCTGGTAAGGGTGGTCACGTCACTCAACAGGAAAGACAGAGTCTGATGACACTCCTACTGCCTTGCAGCGGTCTGCAGGTGACTCTGATAGAAAACAGTATTTCATCAAGCGCAAGGAGGAATATAAGGGAAACACACAGCTTGCCTCTCAGAGGCTCTGTGTTAATAGCACTTCCCTACTCTGCTTTCATAGTGATCTGAATGGCAAACACTGAGAATCTTACACTGCCTGAAGTACCTCCTTAAAAAACAGCTGAGACTATGAAGAACAGTGTATCACCCCTGCCTGTTACACAGCACAGCCTGCTATGCTTCTCCCCAACCAAATCTGCACAGGGCTACTCCTCCCACCAATCTACAATTAGCTGTAGCACCTGCTGCAGGACACATTTGTCTTCAGTCATTCTCTTGAGTAGTCTCAGTCCATGGAGTAGTAGTCCAACAGTCCTGAGGAAAGGTACTGAACACAGCCTTCTCACTGCTCTCACGTCTGCTTCCAGGACGTGTCTGTCCCATGCACAGCAGCAAGCTATGCCACTTTGTCCCATAATCACCAGCCAAAACTTCTTACTTACGGGTAGCTATTGAGTTGCCAAGGCAAATTCCAGACCCTACATTCCATCAGATGGGCCAGACTGAGTGGGGTCTGATCACATGACATTTCCCAGACCTGAGACCTGGAGAAGTATGAGATGCAAATTGCGTCAGGGGAAGTTCAAATTGAGTATTAGGAAAAACGTCCTCACTGAAAGGGTGATCAGGCATTGGAACAAGCGGCTCAGGGAAGTGGTTGAATCACCATCCCTGCAAGTGCTCAAGAGGCATGTGGATGTGGCATTTGGGGACATGGTTTAGTGGTGAACATGGCAGTGCTGGATTAACAGTTGGACTTGATGATCTTTGAGGTCTTTTCCAAAGTCAACAATTCTATGATTCCATGAGCCCAAAGCACATAATCCAAGCCTCTGAGTTTGACCCATGAATAAAAAAGGGACAGGCATCTGGGAAGGAGCAGGAACCATGAAGAAAATAACACCTCAAGTTCCCTCAATCAGACCAGGGATGTACAGTCCTTTCACCTGTAGGAGTTGATTTCAAGAACATAGCAAGGGTGGTGGGTGAGAAAAAAAGGCATATGTATCTACAACACAAAGAACAGTACCTATTCTGCACTGAGAAATGCACACCACACAAGGAAAGGAATGGCTGTCAGCACAGATGGGTAAAGGTGCCATGCTGAAGTACTGACCACTCATTGAAATCGTATCCAAGAACAGGACTCAGAAGACAACTGTTCCAGGTTTTCACCACTTTCTTGCCTGTACAATGAGGGAAGAGATTATCTGGGCAACCTGAAGACCACTAAACTTGGAATTTTTCTCTTCTGTCCCACACTACTGGCAGTGAAGCAATGCTTCTTGTTTGCCTTTTTGCTCTTCACTTCTCCCTTCAGACACATTTCAATCAAAACAGAACACTCAACCAGAGCTATATTCCTATTACATGCTTAGGAGTCTTTCCTAAGCAGATGGTCATTCTGAAGCTGCAGCCAGTTACAGGAAGAGAGGTGGAGTAGGATGTGCTCTGCGGTAACAGCCTGCCTCTGGGCGCTGGGCTGGTGCCCAGCAGTGCTGAGCTGCTAACTGACTTGCTCCCAGTGCATCAGGACGTCCTCTCAGCAGCAAAGACACTGACTAAAGCACACTAGCTTAGGACCTTGCAAACACCAATCAAGACCCCTTCTGGTCCCTCTGTCCCACACAAAACAGAAGTGAAAATAGAGAGAAGTTTACTCTTTAGCTACCACATTGAGGTTTAGACAGCATACCTACCTTTCACAAGGTGCATCCAGAGGCACCGTAGGGCACTGGAGCATGGTGGAAAACTGCAGGAAAACTAGGTAAGAGGAAGGAGCAAAAACTAGCAGAGTTATGTCCACGGAACTGCACATCAGTATGCATTTTTCCTTTGGCTCAACGAATTGCGATAATTACTTAGAATGACTACTGTGTACATTAATGCAAACAGAAAGCAGCTTATCACAAGAATGGACATAGATACATTTCACTTACTTTTGCTTCTGTAATCCCCAAAATGCCCTTCTCTAGATCCCCAAAAGTGTATCAGTACTGACAATGTTGTTACACGCTAAAAGGAATAGTAAGAGTCAACACGACTAATACCTAAGGAGTCAACATATTTAGCAACAGAAAGAATCAGTCTGACAAGTGTTTGGTGTCCTAATTTAAAAAGTAAGCCACAACATAACACCAGGGTTTTTCTTTCGAGACCAACTATTACCATTGATCTACTTCATCCTCCATCAAAAGTTATATGTAAATACAGCAATCAATTCTGCAAGTATCTTTAAGAAAGTGGAGAAGGGATTCCTGGGAGGTAGTAGTAATGGATACACAGTTTCATCTTTGCTCTCACAAAAAGCAGCAAAAAATAAATACAGTTGAACATTGATGCTCTAAATTATGCATTATAGTACATTTCAAAAGTTCTGCAATAACATCACCTTCATTGAACCTATCAAGCTCCCCAAGTACATTGCTACAAGAGTGGAACAGCTTTATGAACTAGCAAGTACTACTATTTTATCTGATAACATCATTTTTTGATTCTACTTTTTCACTCTGGAATTTCATATTGCTTCGTAATGCATGATAAAATGAGTTTTTGGTTATTTTTCATACTCTTACCAATTTTTTTATTCAGTGAAAGCTTTTTGTTTAAGAATTAGACAAATGAATTTCACATGTATTTAGGAAAAGACATCACACAAAGTAATAAATCCAAAGTTGAACATGTCATACAGTTTCTATTTCACTTTGCAGACACAAAAGAAATCTTACCCCAACTTTTTAAAGTTAAAAAAGGCTGCACTTGAGTAGGAATCAATTCAATGCTGAAGTTCACCTTAAGAGACAGTGATTGTATCACTTGCAGATGAGTAAAAGTAACAAAATCCCACACCCAGAACAAAGAAGAGCTTCTCTTTAGCAACAAATCCTCTGCTGACACAACATCCTCTTTTAGAAATGGTCCTTCAATAAAGGCACTCACTTTTGCAGCTGATGGTTCCACTAGTCTCTGACGATGGCGTGCTGAGCCGAAATGACTCTTCTGAGGCGTCCCTTCCTGACAGTGAATGGAGAAAGGAGAGAAAGAACAGAGAAAAGGGGGGAAATGGATTGTGGAGGGGATGGAATGGAGGATGTTGGAGAGGGGAGAGGGAGAGTATTTAACTGAACTGTACTTTCACTAACTTTGAAAAAGCTTTATTAAACCAAGTTCAGTAATACCACTGTACAAATATCAGAAAGAAATTGAAGCTTTGCAAGAAGCAGCCTCGTGAGGCTTTTCTACACGCATCATTCATATGCATTTAATGACACCATCTCCTATAAGTTAACATATATATATACAGACATGTACAAATGCGTACTTCCTTCCTAGATACACACACCGAAGTTAAACATCTTCTGTATCAACTTGAGAAGTTATACACAAAAAACCTCAACCCACCAGTCATCTCACTGAGCTGGATTCACACTCTAACACAAACACTAGAAACTCCTCTAAGAAAAAACTACATTTTAGAGTCATGTTCTCCACCCAGACCATCAACACACTATCAGCCACTTATGTGTATCCCAGTTACAGGGGCTGGGACCAGTTTATCACTGTGTGAGTATAACCAAAACTATGTATTCTACATCCTCTGTGTCATTTCTGACAAGACCGTTAATAATGGATCCTTTGCAGCAGCTGCCCAGGGCACATCTGACACCTCAGGCTATAACCTGGGTGTTAAAGGACCCTGCAGGGCAATGGAGTGACTCAGCTATGACAACTCTCCTCCAGGGAGATACCAGAACCTTCACACCCAGCCTGAGGGGTCACCTCTGCTAATGGGCCATTAGGGACTGGCACAAAAGGCAGCTGCAAGGACCTAGACCATCAAGGATTCCAGAAATATCCCATGACTCACAGAGTAAATCACCCATTGTGAAATTCCTCGCCCTGGGGGAGGTACTGGCCAATTCCAACCTGAACCTAGCATATATAATCTTGGGGTCTGGGGACTTCTGGTACCACTCATTGGATCCAGAGGATGACTAGAAACTCAACAAGACTGCGACTGCCACTCTTGACAAGACTGTGACCATCATACTCACCAAGAGGTTTCTTTTCCTTTTACTTTACACTCAGCACAGGGACTAATGAACATCATTCTGTTCACTTCCCAGCGTGCTGGGTTATACATCTGTCTTTGTGGGTTAAAACCAATATTTTTCTCAATACCTGTATTTATTGTAATCCTTTTTAGTAAATTGTAACTCTGACTTGTAATCTTTCCAGAGCTGGGTTAATTTCTCCCACCGGTTTACTATTAAACTAGCACAATGTCTTAAGGGATTTTAACCTAGCAGTGATTAATCTCCTAGTCTGAGAAAACCTGAGAAATAGCAGGCTCACATGGGTAAGAGGTAAGCATTTTCTCCGATAAAGCAAAATCTAGAAGGGCATTCAACTGAAAAAACATGAGATATGATAGTCTTCATTACATGTGTAAAACTACTTATGGTAACACCTCACTGAAGCCAGTCTGAAATTATGTGGATTTGCTGGAGCTGCAAAGGGAAGACAGCCTGCTAGACTTCAAACAATGCACCACTTGACTGTCCCTTCTTGGTCTTTCTTGGGGCTCCCTCACAGTGATTAAAATAAATTACTGACACATATTCAAACTGCTTAAGTACCAAAAATACTCAAAACTATCAACAAATATTAAGTTTCAACAAAAATACAGGGTTTTTTATAGCTGTACTGCATAGTCCGAAAATTTAAAAACTAAAAACTTAGCATTTTTAACTCCTTTTCTGATAGTAAAAGAATATTAATAGAAACCTATTTCTTCCACTAGTCTACCTGCCTCTTAAGCT
>VWZG01012827.1:0-13032 GCA_013396735.1 Grallaria varia | reverse complement strand
GAGATAAATCCCCTTATCAATTGTCCTCTCAGGAGAATAGTGCAGGACGTTCTAAGCTGGGGGGCGAGCCAGGACCCCCCTCCCAGTGCTGCCACCAGCCCAGCAAGCAGTGACTGGGCACCCAAGCAGATGGAGGACAAAGGTGTAGTGCAATGGCAAAAAATGAGCATGGGGAAACCTCTCTCTCACCACCTCCCAAGCCAGGGAAAGAGTGAAATCCTCCCCCCAAAAAGAAAACACCTCCCCCAGTCCTCTCCCCAGCCATCACATTGGAATGCAAAGCTATTAGCTATCCCTTTGTTTAGGCTTTAGACAGTTATCTGTCTTCAGGAGCAGGTAATGAGAGAGCTGGGCTTCAACAAGCTATCTTGTTCTGGCTCTCAATCCTCAAACCGCTGTGTTGGCAAGGGACAAGCAAAACAGAGAAAAAAATTCCATTAAAATTTTTTTGTCTATACCATCAATGCTCTGCTTTCAGGTGGCAAACGAGACCCATGGCCATGTTGGTGCCGACTTGGCTGCCCTTTGCTCAGAAGCTGCTCTTCAGGCTATCAGAAAGAAGATGGATCTCATAGACCTAGAAGATGAAACCATCGATGCTGAAGTGATGAACTCACTGGCTGTGACCATGGATGACTTCAGGGTAATGCAGGAGTGCCCTTCTTTCTTTTGTGTGCAATGTCTTAATTGCTTATCTGAAGCAAGTGAACATAACATGTTAGAATTTATATAATGCTGTTTCTTCTAATGATAGTGGGCTCTGAGCCAGAGCAACCCTTCTGCTCTCCGTGAGACTGTGGTGGAGGTGCCACAAGTTACCTGGGAAGATATTGGTGGTCTGGAAGATGTAAAGAGAGAACTCCAGGAACTTGTACAGGTAAGAGTTTCTAACAGATTTTTGCCTTGTCAGCTTGAAAAATAATTATAATAATTGTCATGGTTTAGGAATGTTATTCCCCAATTTAGCATTCCCACTGAAACACCCCAAACCATGTGCTGCTTGCTCACTCTCCCCCTCCCCCTTCCATGGGCTGGAGAGGAGAATTGGAGGCACAAAAAGTAAAGATCACAGGTTGAGATAAGAAAAATTTACTGGAAATGAAATAAGAAAATAAACAGGAACAGTAATGGCAACAATACTAAGAGTGTACAAGAGAGGCAAATGATTCACACACAAGTGCTCACCATACGGAACATGACATTTCCCCGAACTGCTTGCTTCACGCTACCCCGACCAGAAGGGACCTCTTCCCCCCGCCCCCTGCTCATGATATGAGGTGGTATACAATAACCTCAGTCTCCTTGCCATGCCCCTCCTGGCTACTGCAAAGATGAACTCTGTCCTGGCTGGAACCAGGACACAAAATTCAGAACCTCTGCACATTCCTGTTTGGACTGTGAACAGGGTAAATGCAGAGTGGGTATGGTATTTTCATGTAATGGACTGAAAATATCCTGCTGTTCTATCTTAGAGAACTTGGGAAGAGGGAGGTGCTGGGAAGCAGCATCAGGCTTTCCTGAGCTGAGTCTACAGGGACATCTTGGGTGGGTGTTGTGCTACATGCAGGAACAGTAGCAGTTCTGCTTCTCTTAAGTGGAGAGTAGCAGTGACACCACTGCCAAGAATCCTGTTATGTGGTGGCTTTAATATGCTAGAAACTAGATGAATATTCTCATACAGAGGACCTCTGAAGTTTGACTTTCCATCAGTGTTAGCATAGATAGAGATGAGAAGTAATTGTGAAGCCTTCTGTGAAAGGAGATGCTGGAACAAAGTTGTGAACCGTCTGTGGAAACTTCTGGTACCTGCCTGCATTGGGGTGTTTTAGGTTTGATTCATCCCTGCTTTCAGTTGGCACTGTAGAAACAGCCTGTCTGTGAATAAAATAATCTACTTTTCAGTCTAACTTCTGGCATTAAAATCATTGCCTATCTCTGATGTTCTTGTGAAGGATAAATGCTCACATCAGACATCTTGCCTGTCTTTGGAGGGCAGAGAAAATAGGTTAGATAATGAACCCCTTCTTATGCTGAGGCCCTCAGAGCTGGATGCAGTACTCCATGTGGGGTCTCATAAGAGCAGAGCAGGGGGGCAGAATCACAGAACAGTTAAGGTTGGAAGGGACCACAGTGGGTCATCTGGTCCAACCTCCCTGCTCAAGCAGGGTTATCCTAGAGGACATTGCACAGGATTGCATTCTGATGGTTCTTGAATATCTCCAGTGAGGGAGACCACAACCCCTCTGGGCAATCTGTTCCAGTGCTTGGTCACCCACACAGTAAAGAAATTCTTCCTCATGTTCAGGTGGAACTTCCTGTGCATCAATTTCTGCCCATTGCCTCTTGTCCTATTGCTTGGCACCACTGAGAAGAGTCTGGTTCCATCTTGTTAGCACTCTCCCTTCAGATACTTATAGATATTTATGAGGTCCACTCTCAGTCATCTCTTCTTGAGGCTGAACAGGTCCAGTTCCCTCAGCCTTTTCTTGTAAGAGAGAGTCTCCAGTCCCTCAATCAACTTTGTCACTCTCTACTGGACCTGCTCCAGGAGCTCCATGTCTCTCTTATACTGCGCAGCCCAGAACTGGACACAGCACTCCAGATGTGGCCTCACCAGGGCTGAGTAAAGGGGCAGGATCACCTTCCTCGACCTGCTGGCAATGCTCTTCCTAATGCAGCCCAGGATACCATTGGCCTTCTTGGCCACAAGGGCACACTGCTGGCTCATGGATGGCTTCTTGTCCATCGGGACTCCCAGCTCCTTCCCCACAGAGCTGTTTTCCAGCAGGTCACCCCCAGCCTGTACTGGTGCATGGGGTTATTCATCCCCAGGTGCAGGCCCCTGCATTTGCCTTTGTTGAACTTCAGACAGTTCCTCTCTGCCCATCTCTCCAACATGTTGAGGTCCTTCTGAAGGGCTGCACAGCACTCTGGGGTATTGGCTACTCCTCCCAGCTTTGTGTCGTCAGTGAACTTGCTGAGGAGGCACTCTGCCCCTTCATCCAAGTCATTGATGAATGAATAAGTTAAACAATACTGGGCCCAGTATTGAACCTTGGGAGATACCACTAGTGACAGGCCTCCATCTAGACCCTGTGTCACTGATCACGACCCTCTGGGATCTGGCATTCAGCCAGTTCTCAATCCACCTCACTGTCTGCTCTTCCAGTCCACACTTCCTGAGTTTGCCTATGAGGATGCTGCAAGAGATAGTGTAGAAAGCCTTGCTGAAGTGGAGATAGACAATATCCACTACTCTCCCTTCATCCATCCAGGTAGTTGTTTCATTCTAGAAGGCAATCAGGTTGGTCAAGCATGATGTCCTTTTAGTGAATCCATGCTGACTACTGATCACCTTCTTGTCCTTCATGTGGGTAGAGATTGTCTCCAGAATGAGACGCTCCATTACCTTTCCAGGGATTGAGATGAGGCTGACTGGCTGGTGGTTCCCTGGGTCCTCTTTGCCCTTTTTGAAGAATGGAGTGACATTTGCTTTCTCCCAGTCCTCAGGCACCTTTCCTGATCACCATAGCCTTTCAAAGATGATTGTGAGCAGCCTCGTTATGGTGTCCATCAGCTCCCTCAGCACTCATGGATCCATCCCATCAGGGCCCATGGTCTTGTGGGTGTCAAGTTTGCCTAGGTGTTCTCTGACCCAATCCTCCTTGACCAAGGGAAGGTCATCCTTCCACCATCCCTTTACCCTGGTCTCCTGGGTCAGAGATCCCTGAGGGCTGGTCTTGTCAGTGAAGACCGATGCAAAGAAGGCATTCAGTACCTCTGCCTTCTCTGCATCCTCTGTTACCAGGGCCCCCTCTCCATTTACTAATGGGCCCACATTATCCTTTGTTTTCATTTTGTTGATGTATTGGAAGAAGCCCTTATTATTCTTGACATCCTCAGCCAGATTTAATTCTAGATGAGCCTTGGCCTTCCTTGTCTCATTTCTACCTCCTCTGACCACCTCTCTATATTCACTCCAAGTGGTCTGACCCTGCTCTCATCTGTGCATTTCCTGCTTGTGCTTGAGTAAGGACAGGAGTTCCTTGTTCATCCAGGCAGGTCTCTTGCCCCCTTTGCCCGATTTCTTGCTCATTGGGATGCATCATTCTTGAGCCTGGAGGAAGTGATCCTTGAATATTGACCAGCTCTCTTGGACCCCTCTTCCCTGCAGGGCCTGTTCCCATGGGATTCTTCCAAGAAGGTCCCTAAGGAGGCTCAAGTTAGCTCTCCTGAAGTCCATGGTTGTAATCTTACTTGCTGCCCTTGCTTCCTCCTCGCCTGATACTGAACTCCACAATCTCATGGTCACTGCAGACAAGGCTGCCCGCAACCTTCACATTTCCAACAAGGCCTTCCCTGTTTGTTAGTATGGGGTTGAGTAGCACATCATACCTGTGTGACAGGAAGTTGTCATCAATGCTTTCCAGGAACCTCCTGGACTGTGCTTTGCTGTGTTGCTTCTCCAGCAGATGTCAGGGTAGTTAAAGTCCTCCACAAGAACTAGGGCCTGTGACTTTGAGACTGCTTCAAGCTGTCTGTAGAAGGCCTCATCTACTTCTTCCTCCTGATCAGTTGACCTGTAGCAAATACCCACAACAGTGTCATCCTTACTAGTCTGCCCTTTTACCCTAATCTATAAGCTCTCAACTCACTCATCATCCTCACCAAGACAGAGCTTGATACATTCCAAGTGTAGCCTCACATAGAGGGCAATTCCACCACCATGCTTTCCTGGTCTGTCTCTCCTAAACATCGTGTAGCCCTTCATGACAACATTCCAGTCCTGTGAGCTATCCCACCATGTCTCTGTAATCGCAATGAGATCAAAGCCCTGTGACTGCACACAGGTCTCTAGATCTTCCTGTTTGTTCCCCATACTGCAAGTGTTGCTGTACAGGCACTTCATAGAGGTATTTGAGTGTGTCAATATCCCAGTGGAGGTGCAAGAGGATGCTCCATAGTCCTGTCTAGTGATAACATCTTTGGCTGCTTGTCCTTCATCAAGGTATCCTCACTTAAGCCTCCTTTTGCTACTTGTGTGGTCACTATAACTCCCCTTCCCCCACCTTTCCTAGTTTAACACTCGCCTTACCAGGTTGGCCATTCTATTGGCAAAGACATGTCTAGATGGATCCTGTCTCTCCCAATCAGCTGTTTATCAGCAAACAGGGTGCTGTGGTTATAGAAACCAAACCCCTGTTTGCAACACCAGTGACATAGCCAGTCATTTACTTGGTAAATGCATCTAGTTCTCCTCTAGCCATTTTCCCTAACTGGCAGGATCTAGAAGGACTACCTGGGCCCTCAGACCCTTGACCAACATCCCCAAAGTTCTGAAATCACATTTGATGGTTCCCAAGTTACCCTTGGTATCATTAGTGCCTATGTGAAAGACCAGCAGGGGGTAATAGTTGGATGTGTTGACAAGCTTTGGCAGTCCTTCCATGACATCTCTGATTCAAGCCCCTGGCAGAAATGAAACCTCTGGACAACTGGTCAGATCAGCAGATGGGTACCTCTGTCCCCTGCAGTAAGGACTCACCCATGACAATTGCTTACTGCTTTCTCTGGGCGATCTTGTCTGGCACAGGGTCTAGCAACTCAGTTGCTTTGCTTGAAGCCTTACCCAGCTCCTCCTCAACTTGGAGGGCACTAAAACTGGTAGTTAATGGCAAGTCTTCAGGAGGAGCAGGAGCATTCCTCGTACAGAGAGGGGCCAGTTTCCAGCCTTCTTCTTTTGACTTTGGATTTCTTGAGACATGGTGCAGAGCCCACCTGCATCTCTGATGTAGAGGGGAGCTGAGACTCCTGAGTCTGTAGGGTCTCTGAGAATATCCTATCTATCTCTTTCTCATCTTCAAGAATGCTGTACAGTCTACTTACTTCCTCACGTAACTCCTTAACTTGGCAACATAGCTTCTCAACAAGGGCACACCTTCTGCAGAAGAGATGACTCAGCCCCAGCCTCCCAGTCAGGCACCAGGCACTCCTTACAACCAGAGGCCTGCAGAGCTACATCTACTGTCAGAAGGTCTGTCTCAGTGGAAGCCTCTGACATCACTGACACAGGAACTCCAACAGCCACTGGGGAATGAGCTCTACAGCACGTCATCACTGTAACATTGGGAGCATACGCTACTAAGACCGGAGAAGAAGGGGCCTCCTTTGCCCCTCAGCATTAACTGCTTCTCCTATTTGCTGCTCTCTGGTACTGCTACTATGTTGGCCCTCTCAGGGACAGGAGCCCTTTCTTGTCAACTGCAGTGCGAGCTGCTGCACCCTGCCCTGGCTGACAGGCCATGCCCTGTTTGCCTTCTTTGTTTGCAGAGCTCCTGGTTATTCATGCTCCCTAAGGGCTCCTGCACCTGAGCTGTTTACCTCTGTGAGTGACAGTTAGAAGGAGCTTAAATCAGCTGCAGGATGTGCCTCCACCAGAGCTGTTTGCTCCCTTGACCTGCTAGCCATGCTTTGGCGCAGCCCAGGACATGGTTGATTTCTGGGCTGTGAGTGCCCATTGCTGGGTCATGTTGAGCTTTTTGTCTACCAACATTCCCAAGTTCTTCTCAGCAGGGCTGCTGTTGATCCATTCTCCACACAGCCTGTATTTGTGCTTGGGATTGCCATGACCCATGTGCAGGACCTTGCACTTGGCCTTGTTGAACTTCATGAGGTTTGCACAAACTTGTCCAGATTCCTCTGGATGGCATCCCTTCCCTCCAGAGCATTGACTGTACTGCACAGCTTGGTGTCATTGGCAAACCTGCTGAGGGTGCACTCAGTCCTGTTGTCCACGACACTGATACAGATATTAAACAGTGCTGGTCCCAATACCAACCCCTGAGGGACACCACTCATCACTGGTCTCCACTTGGACATCGAGCTGTTGACCAGAACTCTGAGTATGACCATCCAGCCAATTCCTTATCCACTGAGTAGTCCATCCGTCAAATCCATGTCTTTCTGGTTTAGAGACCTGTGGGACAGCGTCAAATGCTTTGCACAAGTCCAGGTAGATGATGTTAGTCATTTCAGTTAGTGCTTCTGGTAGGAATAGAAACAAAACTGGTCTAGTGGAAGGTGGACTAAATGATTTTTGAAGGTCCCTTCCAACCCAAACCATTATGTGATTCTAAGATACAGTCCTGTTCTGGCTCATCATGAGAGGTTTTTGTTTGTTTTGTTCTCTTTCAGTATCCTGTGGAACACCCAGACAAGTTCCTCAAATTTGGCATGACCCCATCAAAAGGGGTTCTCTTCTATGGGCCACCTGGTTGTGGTAAGACGCTGCTGGCCAAAGCCATTGCCAACGAATGCCAGGCAAACTTCATTTCCATCAAGGGGCCAGAATTGCTCACCATGTGGTTTGGCGAGTCTGAAGCGAACGTGCGTGAGATCTTTGACAAGGTAAGTGTATCTTCTGCTCCTTGTGCTATGTTTGTGCTGAGGTACCCCCAAAACCTTCACTGCACCTGTCTCACTGGCCTGGTTCTTGTTTGTGTGTTTTGTTTCCCCTGCTTGCACTGAAAGCAGAGGCTGCTTTCCTGATGTTAGGGAATTAATTTTCTTTGGCAATATAGCTATTTAGATGGTTTTCTCCTGCTGAAATTTGTATCTGTTGTTACAGGATTATAAATGCCCCAGTGTCTTAGCAGTGAGGCTAGCAATTAAGATGTCATAGATATTCTCTGCATCCCTGAAAACTTATTTCAATACCTCATTAGCCATCACCTTCTATAGATTTTGAAAACATGCTATGGGTTCTTCTTTTTCTGCAGTTGGACTAAATTATCATTGTAGGTCACATCCAACTGAAATTATTCTATTCTTGTC
The DNA here is from genome assembly GCA_013396735.1 of Grallaria varia. Lineage (NCBI taxonomy): Eukaryota > Metazoa > Chordata > Aves > Passeriformes > Formicariidae > Grallaria > Grallaria varia. Next base: position 5,199 of record VWZG01012827.1, on the reverse strand, counting down.
CTGAAATATATATAGCTTGCAAAGGAGCTCATTCCCACTGCCCAGTTCCCCCATAGATAATGTGACCTCCTGTCCCGGGAGGTATCTCTGTGGATTATCTTGTGAATCTTCACTCCTGTGGTCAGGGAAGGTGCTGAAAGAGCAAAGTTGGAAGGAGAGTGAGAGAAATTTGAGAGGTAACCTCAGAGGCCATCTGGTCCAGCTGTTTGTCCAGAGCAGGGAGGTAACTTGGAAATTCAATCAGGTTGCTCAGGGCCTTATGTTCTGAATATGTGCTAAGGATGGAGAATCCCTGACCTCTCTGGGCCTTGTGCTAGTGTTTGAGCTCTCTCATTGTAAAGATTTTTTCCCCCTTATTTCTAACTGGAATTTTCTTTGCAGCCATTTGTGTCTCTGGTCTTTCATCCTTTTGCTGTGCATTTTGAAGAAGGATATGGCTCCCTTTTCCCTGTAACTCTACCTATTAGGTAGCTGAAGACAGAGATTGGATTTCCCCCTTCCATTTGATATTTTTTACCTACTGATACTCGAGTGCCTAAATAACCAATTGATGTCCCCAGATCCTACAGGGAGAGTTCTGGTCCAGGCAAATTGGCTCCAGCTTTTCCTCTAGGCATTGGAGTTACCACCCTTCTGCCTGGTTCAAAGTGCTCCTAGCTTTGGGGAAGTGCAGCTTGTTGTTCAGGAGAATTTAATTATTTGTGTGGCAGGAGACTGTTCCATAGCAACTCTTCCAAGCTGTCCTTGTGGCAGCAGAGCTCTGGTGTACTCCTCTGAGCTGCTTTAATTGTAGGGTAGGCTTAGTGTGAAGTCAGCGTGCTCCTCATCTAGTGGTATTAATATGGAGCAATTGTTCCCATTTGCTTTTTGCAGGCCCGCCAAGCAGCCCCGTGTGTGCTCTTTTTTGATGAGCTGGACTCCATTGCCAAGGCTCGAGGTGGGAATATCGGTGATGGTGGTGGTGCTGCAGACCGTGTCATCAATCAGATCCTGACAGAGATGGATGGCATGTCCACCAAGAAAAATGTCTTCATCATTGGTGCCACCAACAGGCCAGACATCATTGACCCAGCCATCCTGCGCCCTGGCCGCCTGGATCAGCTCATCTACATCCCCCTGCCCGATGAGAAGTCACGGGTTGCAATTCTTAAGGCCAACCTGAGGAAGTCACCAGTTGCCAAGGTAGGATCTGCGCTTTGACTGCATCCAGCTTGGGTTTGCTGTAGGCTGCACATGCTCCCCACAAGCTGGGGATAGAGCAGAGGGCTGGTGACTGCTCCATACAATCCAGAGCTGGGAAACCTTCAGTCCCTGAAGGATGGAAGTGAAGAGGTAGAGGGAGGCTTGAGCTCTGAGACTAGGTATTAACAAAGCTAGGTGTTGATGTGTAAGCACAGCAGGTCTTTGTCACATGGTGGAGTCCTGCCCACAGTGTGGGAACAGGAAAGCCTGTTATGGCAAGATGGAAAAGATCCTTGTACTCTAAAAGTAAATGTAGGAGATGGGTGGGAAATGGAAATTGAAGAGGAACTACTGCAGTGAATTGTTGCTGAACTCTTATCATAGGTAAGAGCTATGTTCCTTGCTTAGGGAGCAGGCAATAATGCAACTGATAGTTAATCAGAGAAAAGCAGTGAGAGCTCAAGCTATTTTATGCCAAGCTTACCTTTTTAGTTGCTGTTGGGAAGGAAAGCTTCAAAGGAGGTTGCAGTATTACTCCCTCAGTTGAAGGGAAAAAGCAGGAAGTTGGTTGTCTTGGTCTGCCTGTGCGCCATTTCCAGTCTGACAGTGTTTCATTTGCATCCTAATGCTGAGGCCTGAGTAAATCATATCCTAAATCCACAAGTCAACCTGCCTCTTCTTGAGGGTGAACAGTGCAGAGGCATTCTTCTCTACTCCACTCCTGTGAGACCCTACTCAGAGGGCTGGAACCCCTCTCCTATGAAGACAGGCTGAGAGAGCTGGAGCTGTTCAGCCTGGAGAAGAGAAGGCTCTAGGGAGACCTTTTAGCAGCCTTCCAGTACCTAAAGGGGGCCTACAGGAAAGATGAAGAGGGACTCTTTGTCAGGGCATGTAGTGACAGGACAAGGGGGAATGGCTTCACACAGACAGAGGGCAGGGTTAGATTGGATATTGGGAAGAAACTCTTTACTGTGAGGGTGGTGAGACACTGAAACAGGTTGCCCAGAGAAATTGTGGATGCCCCATGCCTGGAAGTGTTCAAGGCCAGATTGGATGGGGCTTGGAGCAACTTGGTCTAGTGGAAGGTGTCCCTGCCCATGGCAGAGGGGTTGGAACTAGATAATCTTTGAGGCCCCTTCCAACCCAAACCATTCTGTGATTTACAGCTGCTTCACAGGGTCTTGCTGGGTGTGGAGGGAGTATGGCCAGCCTTTGTATGTGGTTAACTTTTTCCAAAACCAAGAACTTTAACAGCTCATCTTTTCAAAATTTGCCAAAGTTAAGGCAGCACCTTTATACTATGGGATCTAAAGATACTTTTTTGTCACCTGAGGGTATAAGGTGTAAAGGACAGGCCTCTCTTGGGGTTTGTTTTTTGTTTGGTTTGGTTTTTTGGTTGTTTTTTATTTGTTGTTGTTGTTTTGGTTTTTTTTTTTTCCACTAGGATGTTGACCTGGATTTCCTAGCTAAGATGACCAATGGCTTTTCAGGGGCTGACCTGACAGAAATTTGCCAGCGTGCCTGCAAACTGGCCATCCGCGAATCCATTGAGAGTGAAATCAGGCGAGAGCGCGAGAGGCAGACCAACCCTTCTGCCATGGTGAGTGGGACACTCCAAGCTTTCCCCACTCATGAGACAGACAGCCCACCCTCTGCCTGTGAGTGAGGCAAGATGCATTCCTCTTCATAATCCTCGGGTGGGGATGAGTGGGGTCTTGGCACAGAGCATGGAATGGGAGCACGAGGCCCTCCTGGGGTACCTCACTGTCAGCATTTCTCAGAAGGCCCCTGCTGCAACCCTGACTTAGTCTGCCACAGTGTCTCTCTCCAGCCCCAACTTTGGTGGGTGTTGGAGCCTCCTGATCTAGCAGGAGGCTGTGGGTGGCTGTCGGGCTGCAAAGCTTGGGCATGCAGCTTACCTGGGCCCTCTGTCCCACTGCAGGAGGTGGAGGAGGATGACCCTGTTCCTGAGATACGCAGGGATCACTTTGAGGAGGCCATGCGCTTTGCTCGCCGCTCTGTCAGTGACAACGACATCAGGAAATACGAGATGTTTGCACAGACCCTACAGCAGAGCCGTGGCTTTGGCAGCTTCAGGTAACCATGGTGGAGTGGGGGGAAGGGCAGCATGGCTCAGTTAGCCCCAGAACAGAGCACTGAGGCAGCATTCTGCTGGACTCTGGGTAGCAAATTCTCTCTTCTGCTGCATTTTCCCATTCTCCCCAGTATGTACAGCAGCCAGCTGAGCATGTGGCAGGTATAGGCTGTGCTGCAGGTTGGTTGTAGCTGCTCTGTTAGTGCTCCTGAAGTCCAACAACCCTTTTTCCTTTAACACGAGTGACAGCCAGAAGTCGTATAAGCCTTTTGCATGATCTGCTGTAAGGTTTCATCCCATTTCTCCTGCCTGTCCTACTTGTCACTGGGGATTGGTGCAGAGGAAGGAGATGGTGCTGAGCTACAAGTACACTTTTGAACAGCATCTCTTCTCACCTTCTGCACCATTGCATGCAGGTTCCCATCAGGTAACCAGGGTGGTACCGGTCCAAACCAAGGCACAGGAGGTGGCAGCGGGGGCAATGTGTACAGCGAAGACAATGATGACGATCTCTACGGTTAACTCCTTCCTTGGTGGACCAGCTTCACATCAGACCACATTGTACAGCAAAAAAATCCAATGTTCAGTGGACTCTTGGCTTCTTCATTCTTCAGTCAGAACAGTGTAGCTGCATATCAGACTTTGTACAGGGAATGTTTTCTGCAAACATAAATCCAGAGCGGTGTTCAGTTGGGAAGCAGACAGTGAATTAACAAGGAGGGAAACTGACTTAATTTCTGAGAAATTTCTGTTCTAGTTTATGTGGCAGAATCAGCAGCTTTAGCAAAGAATACAATGCTAGTCTGTATAAAAAAATCCCACAAAAATTATAAAAAATAATAAAAATCCCACAACATTCCTTTGTGTGTGACTAGTGCAGTGTAGCTTGTGATGTCTCTGTAAACCCCATGTCTCGTGCTATCTGAGCACTCCTCAGTCTGGTGGGGCCCATCTATATATATGCATGCTTCCCTGGTGTGTTCGAGGTTGCTCTTTGTTGTTATGTCTCTTAGCCCGAGTTAACAGAAGAAATTGGTTTGGCAGTCTGTCTCTCCCCTGCCCCAATCTGGCAGGAAGCACCAAGTAAGAGAGCCTGGTAATAGGTATCTCTTGATTCTCTGATGCTGGCCCTGAGCTGTCGGGTCTCCTGCTGCTTTAGCTCCTCTGCAACAAAGGACTTCAGTAATCCTCATTCCATCTGCCCTGCCTGAAGGCAGGCACAAAGGAGCTCTTGGACTGTTTCTGAAGTTTGTGGGGCAGCATGATCACTCTATGATTAGGAAAGAGGGGATGCTGCAACACTGTTCATCAGGCTCTGTGGAGAGATTTTTCCCCCTTCCCCTGCAATTGTTTCATACATCCCTTTGGATTTCTGATGACAGGCATGGCTCTCTGCTGCCAGCCTGCTCCTTGTTTTGCCTCATACTCAGTAGCTGGGTTCTGATCATAGTTCTTATCCTTCCTTTTTGCTTGCAGGTTGCTGCCTTGCTTTTTGATTTATTTCCCTCCTCTGAACTGAACAATGTGCTACTGCTGTACTTCAGTGTTTTATATGAGAGAAGGCCTGGGTCTGGTCCCATCATTGCACACAGGAGCAGTGTGGCAGGCTGGGTATGACCCAGCCATGAACCGAAGGGGAGAGTCTGAGGCAATGGCTATGTTGCCTAAAATCGAGGAAAAAAAAGCTTTTGAGACAATATTAGTATAGATAAAGTAGAGAGCAGTTCTTTAATGAAAGCTTTCAGGTGCACAGAGTATAAAGGCGCACACCCAGTATAGGATTTTTACAAATTTATAACACTACTTAATTATCATATCTAATGGGTACATCCAACCTGAAAACCTTTTGGCCCTGGTGCCACCCTCAGAACTACCCCATTGGAGCACCTCCAAGGATTCGGGGTCTTCTATCTTGTTTTGAC
>VWZG01012825.1:151845-276972 GCA_013396735.1 Grallaria varia | reverse complement strand
GGTGTCCGTGGAGAAGACAGGCATTCTAAGACTCTTATAATTTGCCATGTGTTCGGCAAAGTCAGACAATACTGTCTCATAAGAGAATATCTTGGCTGCTATGCTCAGAATTTTTTTTGTTACTTAAAAGGGTTAATATTTATTGCTCTTCAAGAAAGGTCTATATAGAGGTTCATACAGAGGCTGAAAAACTGCAATTGCTCTAAGAAAACAGACAGCAATGACATCTACTGTAGCCTGAACCCACCTGAATCCTGAACTGAAAGGATCAGATAGGCCTCCACATCCAATTCACCCTCTAAAATGCCATCTTCCCCACAGAAAATTTTCTGGTTCATCTTTCCTACCTTTTCACTCTCTGCAAACTCCTGCAATATAATTTGTCTCTCCACACACAGTTCCAAGAAGTCTTCTGAATGGAAACTTTCATGTAGAGCAGGGAAGAATGTTAGCTGGTTACAGTCCAATCCCTTCTTATCCATCTCCCTTTCTGCTCCATTTAACATCAGCTCTCCTACATCAACATAAAAGAGATTGCAGTTTTAGTAGCAGCTGGATGACACCAGAACTGCTTGCAATTTAGACTTTCACCTATTCCCAAGGTATTCTACCTTGGGAAATGCCATTATTTATTTACAAAAAAAACCAACAAGCAGGCAGGAGAGAAGTAAAATCTGTGACTGCTGAAGAAGGATGCTTTGTTCAGGGAACTAAAGACAGATATATGGCATCAGTCATAATTCAAACTAAATTCCTATAATCACAGATTAAGACATTAGGAAAAAGTTAAAATGGTAGTCTTCTGGGGACATGCACTGAGCAAGATCTTAAGAAAACCATGAGAGACTATCCACTTACATCTTGCCCAAGCTGTGTCCCAAGTTTTGCATATTCAGTGCATACAGTTAGGAAAGGCATGATGAGCCTTCATATTGAGGCAGACTATAACCCCTTTCATGTAGAAACCACTTGGTTGGAGTCTGGAACAATGAGCTCCACTCTCACTTGTTTTTCCCAGAAGTTACAGTGACTTTTTAGCCAGAGGACTGGCAGTAAGTTTTTTCACCAGATTAAATTCTGATCTAGAATTCCCTACACTAGTTCCAAGTATCTTTGACTGTTCGTGTCCACCCTCTCGATGATTTAATTTAGCTCTAAAAGGTTACCTGGACTCACTTCAGCAAGGGAGGTTGTTTCACTTCTGTTTGCTAGGAGAACCTGAAAAGAGACTAGGTATGACTAGAGTAGAATATGCAGACAGGTAAACATAACTCAGAACCTTGTTGCAGAGAAAAACACAGATGAGAACTGTGTTGCCCATAAATGCCTTGGAAATTCAAATAAACTTATTGAAAAGGAACCCAAAAGAACAAATTACTAAAATGAAACAAAAGGACTATTGTCTTCTCGAAGACCCTGCATGTGGCCAGTTATAAGATAAAAATCATACCACCCAGTCTACAGAAAACTGCCAGAATTCAAGCTTCACATAAAAGCTGAAAATGTCCTAGATATAGGAACTTCATACTAAAATGCTTCAGCTTATGGTTGATAGGATTTGGCACTTAGAGATTATAAAGACAGACAGTAGTACATAGCCAACATATACAGGTCAATGTTTAAACTACTCTGATTCCCCTTTTGATCATTCACCAGTTCTAGGAGCACTAATCTGCATAACACTAGGAGGACAGTGCAGCCTTCTAACTGGACTGTGTTGCATGCATTGGGAAGTGCTGCACTTTTGAGATACTACAAGCGGAAAAGTATGGACATATTATACTGTCACCTGTCTTGGGAAGATTATATACAAGAGGGAAATTCATTCTGTTGCTGTTAAACACATTGCAGCTCCTCTTACCCTCTTTAAACCAGACCCCTTCAGTGGGTTCTCTATGCATGGCACAGCATATTGATGTGACAGGTGATAAGAACTAGAGGAAAGAGGTGCACATATTTTTCAAAGGCTGGACTCCATTATCTCCGAGATCTTTTCCAACCGTAAGGAGTCTGTGATTCTATAAAGTCACCAGCAACTGTTACAGAAATTGTACACCTCCTGCAAAAGCTTTTTACCCCACTCTTCAGTCTCATCATTGCTGCTCGGGTGTTCACGTGTTGAATCCTCTTCCTCATTCGCGAAGGCCCCTCATAACAATCAAGAATCCATCGTGACTCCAAGGATCGTGATGCATCTCTCCACGGGCCCCTTCTGTAGAAAAGTTGTTCCTCAAGTATCATCCAATCCTTGGCTGCTTTGCTGTAACCACACTGCTGCATCTGTGGGACAGAACCACTTTGTGCCAGCTTTTGGATACTTTCCTTCTCTCAGCCAGCAGGGGCACCACCCCAGTGATTCAGAGGGACCTACCCAACCTACCAGACGGGATAACTGCAGAGGGAACACTGCAGACCTAGCAAACACAAGCCCAGGTGACCACTGGAAGTGTGCTGTGGGAGATTCTACTAACCAAACCACTGATAGTTTGACTAGAAGATACAGTGACAAATATAGGCATATCTCAAACTTGAAAATGGATGTTTTCATTAGACTTGCAACTCAAAAGCACTGAGTCAGATCTGCATCACAGAGGTATAATGCACTCCATTTTTTTCTGGTAAATGTGTGTGTCAAATGGCAAGAACCACATTTGCTGAAAATACAGTCTGAACATGTCAGAAGTATATTATGCTCCCTCAAAGCAAGGCACAAATTTAATTATTTCTACTTAGGAGGTGTGCAGGGAGCTGGGGGGCCCTAAAATATCAATTTAAAGGAGAGAAGACATGAGAATTTCAAAAAAGTAAAGGCTTGTTGGTCCCTGATATCCAATCATGAAACAAATGACTGTGACATTTCACAGTCTATAAGCATGAGATCTCTTCGAAAAGCTTTACTGGCTGCTAAGGAAAAAAAAGTCAAAGTCCTAACTTTCATTTCTGCCACTGTGAGAGTGGAATAATTAAACAAAAGAAAAAAAGGCTCCTGAAAATAAAGTGGGGAATCCAATCGCTGAGTGATGCTATATCACACTTCAGTGGTAATGTCAGGAATGGAATATTGTCTCATCAACTCTCAGCAATTCTTTAGGCATACTATTCTTGTCACTTCTAAAATGCCCGATTTCAGAGTGTAGTCCAAGAGCCACCTTTCAATAACAGGAAGCTGTTGCATGATATTCCCGTTCTTTACCTGTACGTGGTTCTTGTACAAAGAGGCATACAGCTCCTGCCCAATTCTTCGGTACCGTTCCATACACGACACAAATCCCTAGAAGAAACATCAGAACACATTACACCAAGTTGCTGCAGATGTAAATTCCATGAGGGACAGAAGCAGGCATTAGTTGCTCTGTCTTTTACAAGAACAATTAGGGAGTATGGCCTGTGTGTGCAAGTTTGATGGCTCTCCAGACAGTATAGTCATGAGGCAATCACCTGAGAGCAAGCTGCACACTTGCACCATAGTCATGATGTTAAGAAGGGTCATTAGTACAACTACTCAGAAGGAAAAAGAAAACAGCAAATAGAATTCACGGCTTCTTCTTTTGGACCCGACTTAGTTCTGGAAGTAGCATAAAAGACAATTATCTGTTGTAGAGACCCTGACTGAGGTAAGGGCCCATAGTGATCGCCCTGATCCTTTCTGCATAAGCAGAAAATGCTAACAAAGGTTTTGTCTATGTCCCCCCTTTTTAAGACAGGAAACAAACTGTTTCCAAACACATTTTTGAGATTTAGGAGCCTAAGTCCTCTGACAACACATGACCTGGTGCATAAATGCACTATTTAATAGGATTGTGATGCAGAGATGTCTGACCTAGCTCTAGGACTAGAAACTTTTAGAGTTGTGCCAGTGCAAGATGACACTCACAATAACTGCCTCTGGTTCACTACACCACTACAGACATTTTTGTTTCCTGATCAGAGAGGCAAAGCATATAGAAAGGCTGTGTGTAGAGCTGAAGCATTACACAGCTGCCAAGTAAGCTATTGGCTTGTTTCTTATGGCATGAAGAACCAGCATAGGACTCTGTTTTAACAGGCTGTCCAACACTCAGGGGACTGTTCTTGTAACTCTAACTTTTCTAAGCACACAAGAATAGCTGCTCCATCTGTTGCTCTCCTTTCTCATTATCTCTCGGTGTAACTGCTGACAAGTGGCTACTTGGGAAGAGTTCAGTATCACAACCTTCTTAATTCTCCTGTTTGACAGTGCATTTCCTGGAAAGGATTCTAGCTATCCTATTACAACTACATACTGCCATATCTGATCTTCTGGGTAAGTTTGTTTTAAATTTTTTTAAAGCAAAAGCTCTCAAAGAAGAACTTTTTTTTTCCCCCCCTTAAGCCAACAGTACAATACATTGGTTCTTGACTCAGGAAGATGCTCCTCATCACTACTGAAAGAAGCAGAATCCCAGAAGTCACAATATCCAAATAAACCATAAATATCTGATCCATGTGCCAGCCAAATATGTTGGCAGGATGCAGGCTTACTTAATCATGATTCTGAAGTCAAAGTGAGATTGTTTGCCCTTCCCAGGAAGTTTCAAAAGGTATGTAAAAGCCATAAAATTAAAAAAAAAAAAAAAAGAAGGATTCAGTGGTTGACCATTAACTGCATTACAGAGAGTAGCAGAAGTACCTGTCCTTCGATAAATTCCCAAGGATTAGAGGTGGCAGAGAAGGCAGAAGCTGTTCAGGGATTACATAGAAGAGGTGAGAGTGCCCCCAGCGGCATATGAAGATTCTCATGACCACCTGAGCTTCCCTGACAAAGGTGAAATATCTGAGTCACAGCACAAGGCTAAACTGACTGTGAAAGTCCCAGCCTCTTGCTATCTAAAGCCATGGATCAGGTGGGTAATTTTTAAATGCATGGACTCTGTGCCCCACTGGCAGTGATTCCTCACGGCACTCTGTCTAGCTGCTGCTTGCACTGTGCTATAATTAAGTTACCATACAAGGTCTATGTGGTGTGCCGATTACTGCTGGCTGCCAGCCAGGTCGATACCCCTGCCGCGAAGTCACATTTATTGGTGTTTCCCTGCAGGAAGCTCCTGTTTTACACTGATGAAAGTCATATTTTTGTTTGTTTAAAGCATCATTAAACCTGTAATCACAGTTGCGGCCTCACAAAACTATTCCATAATTCATATAAAACTCCCATAAAGGCTGACCTAGAAAGCAACAGCATCTCTGCCCTTAAGCCAGGCTCAGTATAGGAGAAGAACTGAGATCACAGTTGTATGTGGACACAGGGCAAAAGCCATTCAGAGTAGACAACTAGTGTCTCCAAGTATTAACAAGCATTTTAGATACCCATAGTTTATTCAGGCCAAGTCAGTCCTCTACTGGAAGCTGTTTCAAAGTTGCTCATAGTCTGTATTTCAGTCCTGGTCACTGATCCGACCTCTAAGGTCAAAGCCCACATTGCAAAGATTGTCACTGACCCAGCTCCTGGCCTTTGAAACATATGAAGTATCCTAGGAAAGAAAAATTCTGCTAGCCACATCTGGCCAACTGAAGACTATCCAAATGAGCTACAGCTAGCCATCATCAACCAGAAAAACATGTCCCTCATGATTATTCCCACGGGAATTCCATCTGGTTGTAAAATGAACAGTTAACAAAATTGGAGATGACTCTGATTGGGAAAAAAACCCAAAACAAATACCTAAGCCAAACCAACAAACAAACCCAAAATCTGAAAAAGATATCCAATAAACATGGAGAATATAGACCAGGCTATTATTTAAGTGTTCAAAACAATTACATTCTAATGCTTAATTATAAGTAGTGCAAACAAGTTTCTAATGAATAAACAGATTTGTTAGAAATTGTAGGTGTTTATTCTTTAAAATGGCAACTCTTTATGCAGTAAATTAAATACAAGTCATAGCGTAGTACCTATCTTGAACAAGAACAATATGCCATTACACTAATATGATATATTTCACATCTTGAATCAAACAGAAAAGCTGATTAAATAGAACACAAAGGAAATGCTGTTTCATAAAGAGCAATTTGTTCAATTTTTCATAAGTATGTATTACCCAGCAGCTCAACATTAAATTGCATCCATCTGTGGTGCAGCATTGCTCCTCTCTGCAGCCCCGTGTCCCATCTCTGACCTCTGGACTGCATGCCCTAACCAACGTGGATCTCCTGTCATGCAGGATGTGACTAAGGAAGGAGACACTTCCTCACAAAAACAAATGATTTTTGCAGTTCTCATCTAGAGCCAATAATCTTTTCACTGAACAACTGAACCACTATGCCTTACACAGCCAGAGGGCCAGATTGTCAGTAAAGTTTTGAGTCTAAACTCTTCTGACATACGAAAGCTACCTTCTTGAATTCGCAGCAGTTCTCATGCTCCTCCTTTTCCACACGTCTAAGCAGAATTTCCCCTCCTGACATGTCCAATTAAAGCTCAATACTTCTGGTCCTTTCTTGCTAAATCACAGATAACAAATCCATCAATCCCTTCCTCATCAGGCTCGCAAACAGAGGATAGGATTACAGCCACCATGGCTGTTTTACATAGAAGCACTCAAGTGTTGTAGTAAATTACTAGAACTGGGTGAAGTTTCCAATTCACCAGCCCTGTTCTATTCAGGGAGGGACATCTCCAAGTCTACTACTGCTACTAAATCTAACACAGTGAATCAAAGACCAGGTACACTGCTACCCTGTGCAAACAATAAGCCACCCATCTTGTGACCAGACTACTTTTCAAGTAATCAGCTATGCACTAGGAAACAAGTGGGTTCATAAGAGGAAAAATAGTTGCATTAATCACCAAGTAATCATTAAACTAAGGCAGATAATGTTTTCCTTAGCATATTAAAGAGTGGTTTATCCTAGTCCTTCACATACACTCTCCACACAGAGTTGTTTGCAGGCTCTTTTGAATCAAAAAATTGTTATTGCCATGAGGATTTTATTGTTGCTTTGCCAAAATTCATTTAGCATTTCAACAGACTGCGTTCCAGCAGTTAAGTATTGCACAGAAGCTTTGTGCCTCAACCCACTAGGAGGCTAATGCACAGTGCCAACTGCTCCTAAGGATCATGGATGGATTCCTGGCATTGCCAGTTGGTTAGGGAATAGCAGACTTAATGAGAAAATCCTCCATATTTCAGTGCATCATAAATGCACCCACACACAGGGGTGGGTTTAAAAGAGTAAGCCTAAAGTATGGTGTAGATGTGATGAGACTTCCACACTGTATTTATCAACTAAACTCAGGATGTACAGAAACAGGTCTACTTCTATAGCAGCTACATATATGTATGCACATGTGCACACACAGTCCTTCAACAGATGATACTACTGAAGAGATTAATTCCTGAGAGAACAGATAATTTGCCTCCTAATAGCAAAAACACACAATGGGAGTCAAGGCATGTTTGTTCTTTAATTCTATCTCCTAGAATGATTTGTGACTGCAGGACAATTCACTCAACCACTTGAGGGCTCAGTTTCCATCCTGTTACAGAAGAGGCTTTAGCTTTTACGTCTGGTGAAAGGGGAAGGTCAGACTTTGGCATTATGGGGAATAGCAGTGGAGTCTCTTCTTGCTTTCACTTGTTCTTATAATTTTTCTATTTCTATTTAAAATGCTGAAATACTGAAGGTGTAAGTATGTAATAAAGCCCTAAGTTACAATCTTCCATGCATTTGTCCAAAAGCCTCATGCACTGGTGTTTTCTGATTACATTTGAATCCTTTAACTGATGCAAGAATTCTGTAAACATTAGTGTATGCTTAGAGCACAGAGTACAAATATCTCTCTCCTGACACCCAAAACAATCAGTTTTCCTAAAATTACTTATATTTAAAGGTGACAAGATTACTTGTAGAGGTTTTTAGTGCATGTTGTACAAGCTTCTCTGTGGCAGAAAGCTTGACTAGAACACAGGCACAATCCAACTTTAATTTAATTTGGCTAGAAAAGAAAAGAACAACAAGAAACGAATGGTCACAGACTTCAGTACCTTTAGCCATCTATACCTTCACTTAGAAGAAACATTTAAGTTAATCTTGCAGAGGTTTCTGATCTCCCCTGATTTTCTGCTCTTTACGTTTCAGTTTAAATTGCCACTTCAGGCTTTTGAATCAAACAATCCATATAAGTTAATTCAAACAATTTATTTCTGAAATTATCATAAATAAAATATTGCACCACAAAGAAGAAAGGAGAAAATAGACATATTTGAAACAAGAAATAAGAAAAATAATTTGGTTTTCTATGTACTCAGCAAATTAAAAAAAAATGGTCTGTTTCAGTGGCTAGCACTTGTTTCTAGGGTTTCTCTGCAACCAAATATGACTCCTCTTTCATCCATCTTAACACTGTTCAACAACTCATTTGGCATCATCTCTGTTATGTGAAAGTAAAACTCTGCAACTTGCAGCCCTTGAAAGATGAGACTTCGATGCCAAGGGCTTTAAACATGAAATTCCACTTGCTGAAATCCTATATCCAAACTTCAACCTGACCCAGACAATCTCTAATTTGAAAGGCAGAAGTATATTTTAAAAAAATATTCAGGAGAAATAACATCTTTTCATACAATGTGTAATTCAATGAAGGGACTTTACTACCACAGAACACCACTGAGTTAAAAATACAGAAAAACTCCCTCTGAAGAGCTACCCACAAAAAAATCTGTACGGGATGATGTTTTGTATGGCAGGTTTTAAGATGAAACTGATATAAATCAAGAAAGAAACAATTTTGCTAGGATAGATTCTCTACTGTGCACTTTGTTATATACCATGTCCTGTAGCAACCTGTAAGGATTTTTTAGGGGATAGACTGAGAGATGAGTGGCCTGTGAATCTGAGTCAGCCTAAAACTTTGTATTCATCTTCATACATTTCTATTCCAATTCTCCGTTAAACAGTTATCTTCAATGAACGTGGAAATTACTCCCATGCATTTCATAAAGTTCAGTTGGAATAGTTCTGCATTTCATGTTTTAATGCAATTTTCCTCTTACATGCACCTGTTGAATTTCTTTATGATCTTGTAAACAATCTGAAAATTATAAATGAGAGGTGTCGCAGATATCCATGTAAGAAGACATATTCAAAGTTAAAGAAACTTTTTTCCAGCTTGCTGCAACATGCTGTAATTTAGTTTTGAGGCAGTTACTAAACAAGACAATAATATTATAATGGAAATTGTTTAATATACATCATTAATAGTAAAGTGCCTGCTTTCAATGAAGTAAAAAAATGTGTGCTATGAGCAGTTTTGAAATGAATATTTGATTCCAAAGTTCCCTTGTGCATTTAATGACATGCTAATTTACATTTTAATTACTTCCTAAGAAATCAAAGCATTTGTTGACAGAAGAACATAATGTCAACTTCATGATGCACTGTTGGTGGATAGTTAATGAACTTAATTAGATAATTAGTGATGTTAATTATCCTTCTATTATGAAGATAAACATGTTACACAAATTATGTCCTTTTCAAAGAAATATCATTAAAAGTTTGTTTTATTGCAATTAGCTTGAAAAACTGGTAAAAGACTGATAAAAGAGTGATTGGTAAAAATTGTGAGCATATTTCAAGTTTTTCTACCTTCTTCATTTCACCTACCATGAACTGCTAAGTTGATCTTGTCCCTCCTTCATCCAAAATTAGCAACCAATTTCTTCTTTAGCAAACTAAGGTTTTTGTTCAACCCCACTCTTCTTTTCACTACTTCACACACTTCCCCACCTTAAACAAACATTCTCTGATGCAGTCCTTTGAAAATCCAGGCTCATCAGCATCAGCCTCGATTTTACAGTCAGTTATTGAAAGATGCTATAACAACAGAGGAAAAAAATAGCTACTGTTTGAAGGCACTGGTCCACTACTTACCGCTGGGTTCAGCTGCTGGTGTAGTGTTGCCACTGGCATCTTGCTTTATAATGGCAAAGGCGCTGTAAAATCACATCTGTCAACTTTTTTCTTACAGCTTTGACAGAAGTCAAAGCATACTGACACAGCATTTTGAGCCAACACTGATTTTATGTCCTAGGGACAAGTCTTCTGCACACTGATAAGAGCCTTGGAATAAATCATCACCCTTCCACTTCAATATCACTTGCCTGAAAAGCCTCCTTTAAAACTACACTCTAAAATACAGATGCCTCACCCCAGAATTTGTAAGATCAGTACGTATTAATTTAAAACAGGTCATTTCTCCCTCTTCTCCAAAACTTGTAAACATGACTGCAAAAGCACAACACAAAGCACAGCCAGGAGCAAATGGAGCCCCAGTGTTCTTCCCTGATGGAATCATGTGGAGTGAGAGCCCTGGCCTAGATAGGGCTAATTCCTTACCTGTGATGCAGCTATTATTTGTCCTAGGTAAGTAAGCCTAGTACCGCACAACACACAATAAAAAGAGCCGCTAAGTGTTGATATAGACTTACATTTCCAGCACAGAAGGAATTTAAGCCTATAGTTCAAACTCCCACTGAAGCCAATGGAAATGTTACGTTTAAATAATTCTCGAAATACAATGCAGTACTGCCACAGGTCAGTCACTAGATGTACTAGGTATACTAACTAGCCACATTTGTCTGAAGGATGAGTGTTACATGTGAAATTTGAAAAAAAAATGTTGTTCTTGATGGAACAAACAAATACTTTCCTGTAACAATAATAATTTCAGTTGCAGGCCTAAGAGAAGCCTGGGGAATAAACACATAAGAAAACTTAAAAAAAAACAAACCAAAAAAAAAGCTGTCCATCAAACTGCTAAAACAAAAAAAATCCTTAAGAGTTCAAAGCCTGCAGTCTCCCATCACTTAACTAGAAGGAATTCTCAAACACAAAACCATCACAAAGGAGGTCATATGTTGTATCTATAGCTGTCAACACAAGTGTATGCTTGCTGACCAAAATCCTACTATAAAGTTTACGGCTTTGCAATTACAAGTTAAGAGGTCTCTTGACTTCTCCATTCTGAAGACTGGGATTAACAAAACTTTTCTATTTCATTCTTACAAGTTTTATGGGCCTATGGCATAGAGGAATGTAATTAATGAACCAAAAGAGAAGAGGACAGGCATGATCAAGCCTCCTGTAAAACTGAGGAGGCTCTGCATTTCTTGGAAAGAATAACAGCTATATCTACAGCTTTGAGGCAGTGTGTCTTACAGGAATTAGAAGTATGCTGCTTGCAACCTTGCACAGGCACTCTTCCTAAAGAACCTCAAGACACTGATTGGTAGAAGCTGTTGACTGATTTACAATTGACTGAAATACAATTGTTACAGTGGTCCTTTGCTACTCTTGCAGCTTGTTGAAGATACCAAAAACCATCAATCGTTGCTAACCTAAAAATTAATATCCTTGAAAGTCAGTGATTTGGAAACCTTTGGCACTGTATTCAGAGTCTTAGAGACCCTCCTACTGGCAAATTCAACCAAGTTTACCTGTGAGCATCAAAAAATCTGACTTTGTACATTGCTCTTTTTGTTCCTGCATGGCTACTCAGACTTTCAAGACCGTACAAAATAGCAATTACCAGAGATCATTGCCACTCTATTACCAGAAACATGATTACACTCTCCTTTCTAAAGGAGCACGCCTCCCAGAGCATGCGAGCAAAGCATGAGCTAGCACAGTGGATTCGGAAATAGGCAGAAAATAGCTGCATTCAATTGCTAAGTCTGACATTTGCCACTAAATAGCAAGAAATTGGCTTTGCTGATGATGGAGAACATGAGTGTAGTACAACAGAAACATGAGGCCTGATCCTTTGCTGGAGTGAATAGTTGGAATTTTGCTGTTTTTTCCAGATGAGGATTGGTCTCAAAAGCACTCTTGCTATCTTGTAAATAACAACAGGAAAGAAATCAATGGTTTTAAGAGGAGTGCTTTGTTGCTTAGGGTTGGTTTGTTTTAATTTGCAGCAAATGATACTACTGCTTCAACTTCTTAGTTTATTTTTCAGTTGATAAAGGAATCAAATTAATAATCCAGTAACCAACCCATTTTTATTTTCTACTGGGCAAAGGTCTGACATCCTGGCTGAATTTCTGCACTCTTCTGAGTAGATTTTGTTCAGTTAGGAATGGCCATGCTTAGCTCTCAGTAAATGCAAATTTTTTTTTTACTATGGGATTTCAAGTATTTATTTCTCACTACGTAGTTCATGCTGTTATTTTTCTCATGTTTCAACTGGGTTCCTCTGGCTGTAGGATATAAGTTCTTAACTAGCAGTAGTGAAGACAGAGGCCAGTATCTACAGATCAGTCTCCCAAGAGAATACAGAAGCCATCTGAGACACAGAAAATGATAGAAAATTGCATTGCAGCACTTTGTAAAGTGACTACAAAAGTGGCCAAAAATATGATTTAGAAGCACAAATACCATTTTTAACGTAACGTTTTTAAATGTAAGTGTAGGAAGGAAGAGGGTTCAGAAGCAAATAAATTTTCCTCTTAGATTTCACCTCTCTAAAAAGTACATCAAACTGAAAAATAGGCTGGAGGGACAAAGTGGGAGGCAGAGAATGGAGAAGAACATTTGGAGCTGTAGCTTCCTATCTCATGGAGAAGAATAATTTATCAGAGCTATGGAGCTGTCAGCCCTTGACATGATAAGGAATAACACCAAGTGAGTAATGTTTCCTCCAAACCCAGCTCCTTTAATTACAAGCCGCTTCCTTGCAGAAGAGAAACAGAAGATGTAGAAACACCAATTTCATGCACTTGTGCCTGAATAATGTCTCCGTGCTGCCTTTTCCAGATGGCAACCTTTTCACTGGAGGAACTAATGATGTGGGCATATTTAGGGAAAAACCAATAACAGAGTCTTTAACCTTCAACAGCAAAAAGCATGTTGTACAAAATGTTCCTTGGGATACATTTACAAATATCAATTACATTGCTCACTGAGGTGTAATCAGCTGTAATAATCAAAATTAATTTTAAAAAATAATTAAACAGACCCCAGGGCAAATAGTCGACGCTCTTGTAGTATGACATCACAGCATACATATGTACCTGGGAAGAACTTGCTCCTTCTGTAAGCAGCAAAGTGATTTTAAGGAATGAGAAGGATGCTGTGGCATGCTGAGAAAACACTTGCAGCTCAGTAAGGTATTATCAGATACATTAGGTGGGTATCACAGTCTTCCTGGTCAGCACACCTGGAAGTGAACCAGGTATCACTGGGCATAAAGCTGCAATCTGCCATAGCTTTAGCTAGAGGGTCAAGGCTCCCTAAAGTGATGTTATAACAGACACACTATCTCCTCAGCAGGAGATTAAAAAAAAAAAAAAAGACCTTAATATGTTGAGCACTGCACTACAAACTTGGTTTAAAGCTCTGAATATTCTGTCAATGCACTGCTGCCCTACCCTATAGTTACACTAGTCCTAACACAAGTAACATCCATCTCATGCTTTTTATTTCTGTTTTTGACAAATACCCAGAAAAACAAACATGGAAATGGCCCTTTCCCTCAGAAAAGGAGAAGCTCATACATGGAAGAGATAGTTCAGCTGCATTGTTGACAGTAATATGCATACACTCCAAACCCATCTCTGGATGGTTTTGGGAAGCAAGTGGGAAACATCTCTAGGGGCTAAACTAAAATTTGGACCTTTAATACTTCATATAGATTCATATAATACTTAATAGAGATTAGAAAATGAAAGGACAGTGCTATGATAATACCTCATCCTTTCTACTAATTCAGTATCCGAAGGACAGGGCTTACATAAGTGATGCAAGTCAGAAGCAGCAGCAATGCTGGCATCTCCTCACCTTGTTCTGCCCCAGGCAGAGCCCTGTAAGCACAACATACATGGGCTGATTTGGTTTGTCCTTTCAAGTGCAATAATTGGGCCTTATTCAAGAAGCATGCATTATTCCATTGTATGTTAAGGCTGCCAAGAGAAGTTCACTATTTTTTTTCTGGTGATTATTTCTAGTAGCGCAGAAAAGGAACCTCAACTACAATAGGTGTCTAGTTTACAATGGAACATGTCAATCAACAGACAAACTCAGTAGCCTCCCAAATCCAGAAAAAATTCTTCAGGGACATATAAAAGACAGACCAGTAACCAAGTCAGAAAAGACAAAGAGCAAAATTTACCTCTGATTTGCATGTTATTTCCTTTGTGTTTCGGCCAGGCATGGACCTAATAGCTGAAGAGATGCTTTCACTCCAGGAACTGTGCTTGCTCTGCGACAGGCCTGGCCCTGATTTATTTTGGACAAGCTTCTTTTCAGATGCTGTAGGCCAGAACAGACAAAAAAGCTTGTAAGACTTGAAGTCAAGCCTGTCAGAAGATAGAGGGGTTGTATCCCCATTACATAAGACAAAATGACATGGCTGTGCCTCACTCCAGATGGACTGTTCTTCTATTTATATGGGAGCTGAATTAACACATACTTCTCAGGTTTTTATTTCAGAGCCTCACGGAGGTCTGCCATAGATAATTTTCATTACACAGTCACAAACTTTGAATCACTGCAGCACTACATACATTTAAATGCCCTTCACCCAAATATCCTCCCTTTTAAATTTTCCTAAGGGATACGGTCATCTAAGGAGATTTCTTTTTCTTACAGAACAGCATGAGCCCTACAATATCACCAGGTGATTACAGAAACACTGGGATATGGCACAGAAAGCAATCCCAGTCCTGAATGAAAGAAACTGACAATCTGCTTTATCTAGCAGGTGATGTAAGGGCAAGGGTGTAACCAATGAACTGGCAGCTTTCCATCAGGCATTCTGTTTATTGCAATTTCTTTGCTTACTACAATGAATCCTCCATAAAAGAACAGAGACCTATCAAGTGCTGCCAAGCTTTTGTCATAATTTCTTCCCATAAAGGAGTGATCTCTGTTATCTTCATGTCCCTTTCTTTATCATTTCCTTTTACAGAAAGATCCATCTTGTAAGTGTCCTCCAGAGCCTGTCGTCGCTGAGAAATGAGCTGCTTCCAGATGATTTCTACTGTTTTCAGAATCTCCTGGTGGACTAGCAAACAAAAGAAACTACAAATGGAGAATCATTTTTTTGTGTGTAGCAAGTCAAGCAACAGATAAAGCAAAACCATCTAATTTGGAACAACACTGGTCCAGAATGACTGCTGGAGTCAGTGGAGTTGCTCCTTTTTTGTCTACTGACTCCACAGGTTCTAAACCAGACTACTTAGACAGAAGGCAGAGGGTAACTTCTTTTACAATATTTCAACTCCCTGAAAGAAACAAGTAGGAGTGACATTATTCTAACTGGTTTCTGCCTTGCAAAGCCATCTCATCAGAATTTTGATGATCTTATTACCATACATAGAACACAAAAGCACATAAAGGACATTACTTTATGCTGCCAAACATGATTAGAGTTGGCAGGGCTAAGGTAACCAAGTCATGAAACAATGTGACACTGGATACTGTACAAGGAAATGCTGAGATGTTTAGCTGCATTTCCCTGCAAATCAGACTTACTTGGTTGCATCATAACTAAGCCAATATATATTGAAAAATAAGAAAAAGCACTGCTCTGCCATAAGGGTCAGCTGACAGCCTTCACACTGAATCCAATCCCAAATTTTCCCCATGTTTCTCTTAAAAGAGCAAAATGCTTCTTCCTGTGTATAACAGACAGACACAAGCTCCATATGGGTCTTGCAAAAAAGAAATAGAGCTATGAATTGGATGTATCTGACCACTGACTGGCCGTAAGATGGGGGAGAGCTCTCCAAACTGATATCTCTTAATTCTGAAGATGTTGGGTATGACTTTTGAATAAAAAGGCATGATGCAAACACAGGTGATTGTTTAGCACAATTTTCCTTTCTCTGTGCTGTGCCTGCAGGGCCTATACACTGAGGAAGAAATAAGTAGCACTTGCATAAGCTGCTCTGATAACTGACCAGACCAGGCACTTTCCTGCTCTGTAAGCCACAGGCGACCTGTGCCATAAGTTACCATCATCTGGAGTAGGCAGGCTGCCCTTTTCCTCTTCACTGGGTGCAAGGAAAATCTGGTGGTAGGAAGCCAGCTTTGGTTTGGCATCCACCCAAAAACCTTCTGAACAGCTGTGACAACAAAGAGGAAAAAAAAAAAAACGACAGATGAGGAAACCAGACTTAGAACAAACTGAGGACAGTGAAAAAGCTACAGGTGTTTCTATACATCCATTCCTACTTAATTCATTTAGTAGATCAGTATTTCAAGGCTCAAGGACTTAGACCGATCACATAATAACCTAGAATTTACAGGAAGTGGGAACTAAACCACTATTGGTCTGGTTTCCAAAATCAAGGAACAGTCATCAAGGTCCTAGAGGTCACTTTGCTCTACATGCCTTACCCCTCCTGCACTTGTTTCTACCATTCATCTCAATTAGATAAAACACAGGGCCAGTCTGCATGCAGCTTTCTTGCACCTCCTGTGGGCACCTTGTATGGCAAAGCTGCCATTTTTATGTCTGATTTTCTTTCAACCATCACAATTCTGATTCCCTCAATTTGACGTGTTTGGCTTTTGGATAACACAAACACTTTTGTAATTAATTTTTTAAAAAACGGTTCTGTTCTTACTACGTACAAGCAACAGTTTTGGCCTGGAAATTATTATCTGACTGGAATAAGAACAATCAAGAAAAGACCTCGGGAAGTGCAAATCATTTCTCATGTGATATGTATTAATGGATTCAATTCAGACCATCTAAGTGGTACAGAAGGTTTTCATTGAAATGAGAAACATCATTATAGTGAATAAAGCATTTGCCAATATTTGCTTTTTTCACAAAATGAAGTTTCCAAAATAACTCCCCCACTTACATTAGCAAGAGTACATCTGGCTTACATCTGTAAGAATAGCCAACACAGCAGCTATGGATGTTCTAGCCCTACCCAAGTCAATGTCAAAACTCCCAAATTCAGTACAACCAAGACTTTGCAGCTGAAATCTGAGTAACAATAACAAAGACTCACGAGATCCATGTACACTTTTATATATTTTAAATGTACCCACACATGAATAGCTGCTGAATCAGAAAAAAAAATCTCATTAAAATTAGCCCATGCAGATGTCTCCGATAATGGCCACCTGCATGCCTGTGGAGTGATTCTAGCCCACATCCCAGGATGATTTCCAAATTCTTATTTTCCTGATAGGCTTGTAAGCCAGCTCCACTGAAATCAGTTCAAGCTTGCTAACCCCAGATACTACTCTGAAGTGAATAGGCTGCTGGAAATCCTGGATCCAGCTCAATCTCCGCATCTAGTAATTCCCAAAAATGGATATTGCTTAAGTTCTATAAAGTATCTCCCTTTGCACCCATTCCTGTAAATACAGCACAGAGATGTAACCAAACATTATAATGAGATGAATATTTGTACCTGCCCGAGTTCAGTTGGAAAAGGCAGTACATCAGGCAGATGACAAAATTATTATTTGAGTTGTAAGTTGCAAAAATAATGTCCCAGTGTTCCTGCAGGACATTGAGAGTGTTCAGGACATTAAACTGTTCCGGCAGTGATTGTTGTGGTCTGGATAGGCAGTATAGGATGGCTCTGTTTAAACAGCTGTACAGGGCACTGAGGAAAACTTCCTTTTGAGAAACTGAGCTTTCTAAGACCTGTGAAAACACAAAACAGCAGAGTACTTGGCTTGCTCAAAGAACTCTCTCCCCAAGGATCCATACCTCCCACTTCATTGAAGCTGTTGCAAATTTATTTCAGCAAAACTCCACTGAACTACCTGTTAGATACAAATTCAAATTTTCTGTGTTTCTGCTGAAGTGCCCAGAATTGTGGAAGAGATTAGTTTATTCCTGTTTGGCAACATGTACATAGCCAATAGACAGTGGCATAAGTATGGCACCAAACTATCCCTCCTTTATGCTGCACCATCTATCTCAAAGTATCATTTAAAGCTGTTACTCATGCAACAAACCAGGAATAATAACACTCACCAAATGGATTACAGCCATATTCTTGAGAACTGCAGTATCAAAACCTCAGTGTGAGATAGCATGTTAAAACGTGTTGATAACAGTTGGAAAAAAAATTTGTGACTCACCCACATAATCTGTTTGGCAATGAAGATCAGGATTTGCTTGGGGTCAGCAACAAACATTCTGCTGTTCAGCTTCTCAACCAACTTCTGAGCAAAATAAGCAATATTCATCATGGATACAGGTGCAGCTGATTCTGAAGTACCATGAGGATCACTGCTCTCTGGAGAGGATACAAAAGGGTTGATTATTCCATAACAAGCGGAAATGAAAAAATGTGAGATGTAAGGTTACCAGAGCTGAGAAGGAACAGTTTCATACCATAATGTCTCAGAGCTGACAGTCTCAGACTGGATATGACAGCTCCATCTTAAGGATGGGATCAATATCACTAAAATAATGTAATGAAGGACAGGTCCAACTAATGACTCAGAAAGGAGAGCAACAACAACTAAGTTATTTGTGTTGTTTCCAGAAGCACTCAAGGATAAACCTAGGTTTCTTTGTAAGTTCTCTCTTTAATATTCAGAATCTGTTCTCAAAAAGAGAGAAAATAATTCTAAAACCACAATAATTTATTGGACTGTCATTCTAGCTATTGTTTCCAAACCTTTCTAGCAATAACACCAACATGCTGAATATCAGCTAGTTAATGATCTGATTCTCACCACTCACCTCTTGGTCTTGTTTTCCCCTCGCCTTGGCTGGTAACATGGAAGACATCCATAGCAAACAGCAAAACTTTTGTCTGAAAATGTCTCTTCTGCTCACTAGTGGCATCTTCTGGAGAAGCCTAGATAGTGACAGTATCGGTATTAGTACAGAAGGAAAACAGACAGGAAATCAGCCTCAAAGTCACTTTCAGCAGGACTGCATGTTTGGACAGCTACTGGACAACAGATGAGAAGGCAAAACTTCATACCCTAGCTGGAAAAACGGGAAATCTTACATAGAACTGCACCATCTAGCTGACAGCCAGTACAGTTTCCCTCTGCACATTGAATAGAAACAAGGTTTCTCAAAGGGCCAGAATGTAGGTTCACACGTGGTTCCCAAGAGGTCTTGTCTTCAGAGACATTCAGCTTCATTAGCAGGCTCAGGATTCAGATAGTCAGAAAGCCATACTCTTGTTTTAATTGTACCAAGCCTTGGGATGTTACTATATAAATCTTTGTGGCTCCACAAGATGATTTGATTTGACAATTGTAGTCTAGTTTATATTCATTACTACTTGTATTACTTAGCTAAGTCTGCATCAGAACTCACATCTGGGACACTTGGACTACTGACAATTTGGAGCTGACACCCTGCATTTTCCCCTTCTTCAGTCTACTCCAGCTCTTTCAATTCCTTTGAGTGGTTGAAATCCATAATCCAGGCTCACCTGCTATATCTTGTACTAATCTGTACTTAGAGACAGAGGTTTTTGTTTATTTGAGAACTGAGATTTTGTTATCTCAAAAAATCACTATACAGGATGCTCCATTTGAAATTTTCTGTTCTCAACAAATTCAAGGGCTGCTCTACTGATAAGCAGGTATTACTAAGGAAAAGGGATTTTTTTCACACCTTTCTTCAATATTAAACATGGCCTAAAAGATGCCTTTTCTGTTTTCTAGAGGCAGCATTTTCTTAGTTCACATTAATTCAGAGGAGGCAGAAAAGTCCTTTCCTTTCATCACTGTTTGCACTTTTTTTTTTTTTACTAGGCCACTACCAGGATACAGCCTGTCCTTCCACCCCCAGTGCAAGGCAGAGCAGTAAAGCCTCATGGTAAGACAAACCTCAAGAAGCAGCTCAAGTGGGTGCCCTTGTTTGTTTGCTGGGACATTGAGAAGACTGTCCATCAGGAGGACTCGCACAAAATCCCATACTTGTTTCTTGGCAGGGTGTGGTAGGAGTGGGAGAGTCGAGGGATCAACACAGCCTTTCCCTTCAGCAATGGCTGGACCATCAGGAGCCAACAGGCCTTCAGACCCTCCCTGTGGAAGTAGGCAGCAATACATTCTAACTCATATTCTCTTCTAACTAGATTTTTTGTTTCTCCTAGTGACCTGTCTCCAATCTGAAGGGCTTGTGCTGGCTCATATGTACATACCTTGGGTGGTCCTGAATGAAAAGCAACCATAGCCAAAGTTTTCAAGAAGTCAGGACAATGCCACATGGGGTCCTGAGTATAACTGTGATAGATCAAGCACAGAAACTGGATAACATTTCCTGGGTATGCAATCTCCCAGGTGGCTTCTGCATCTGCAAAAGGCTGAACAGAAACAGATGTGCATGTGGTCAAGGCAGCATTCCTCTCATTCATATAAGCTCATCTTGTTCCTCTTTAGGTATTCTGAAGCAAACCTGACATGGCCATAGAGAAATCAGGCAAGGCACAGAATGCCAGCTCCCACCTTGGACTGAAGATACACCCAACCAGAAAGGTGATAGATCCTCATCATCAAGAATGAAAAAAATTTAGTACTGCTGTGGGTAAGATCAGTTTCTGTATTCAAAACTTCTTAAACATGAGCCCATCCCACCATCTGCTACATAAGCAGGGCGAGAGCTGTCCGTTGAAGTCTGCGCTCACTGTTACGTTTAGAACTCCGCTGTGAGGGCAGAGGATGACTAGGGATTACAGGTAAAGGCCACCACTGACATCGGTCACACTTGTGCAGTTTATTCTGCCATTTACACTGCACTGTCCTTGCAACAAAACACTTACCTTGTCCACAGTGACTCTAACCATTTCCAGCAGTAAAACAGCTGCCTCTGCACACAACCCAATTTTGAGGACATTCTCTGCAAGGTGGTGCTGAAAGATCCACTGCAACATAGACTCAAGATCTTTCTACACAAGAGGAAAGATATTTCATTAAGAGGTGGGAATTACACACAGTACGTCAAGAACAATGCCTGCTCTCTCCACATCAGAAAATAAACCCCAACACATCTTCACCTCCAGGAGCTCCTCCCTTTTCTATTAAATGGGTAACATTTAACATCTCCATGAACAAGTTTGTTCCAAACAAATTTTCTTAAATCACAGTTAACTTACTTAATTTTTAAAATATGAATGACTAATTTTTATTATCACAAAACCCAAGTACAATGGATTTGCCTGAGAATCCTCTCATGAAAAGGGCATAAAATCCCAAAATAGTAAAGCAATATGAGCTTCAGGTGTTTGTCTGCTTTTTTTTTTATACCTTGACTGCTTCAGGTGGTTCAGACTGTGGAGTTGCCAGAAAGAGCTCTGTCACAAGCAAGTAGATCTCAGGGATGTGGACATGATCAGTTAGACATCTTTGCAACACAGAAAACCCAAAAATCAAGTAGCCATTGTCAGGCAGTGGAGGAGGAGTTTTTAAATTATCTTTAAAGGAAAAGAAAAGGAAAGTGTCCAAAAATAAGTGTCATATCACAGGAAGACACTGGCAGAACTTTATAGTCATTTGTCTCTGTGCCAAGCCACTCAGTCTGCTAGGCTGCAATATCAACAGTTTTAAAAACTTGCTCAGATCAACAGATAATTTTTCCCCACCATTGCTTTTATTACAGGAGATTCTTCCTGAATTATTCTTTCTTTCTCTTCCCTTTCTCAGAACCACAGGTCTCATTATCAAAAAGCAAGCTGAACAAATCTTAAAGAAACAGAAGGTTTCAGAGCCCACACTGACATCTGAACACCTTACAGGCTCATCAACTCATCTGATTTTGTGCAACACAAAAAGGCCCTTCTCCCTGCAAGCGTTAAACAGAATTCCTAATTACTCTGCAAAGGAGAAGCAATGTTTTCCATTCTTCAGCATGCAAATGCTGAATTACCAGGACAAGCGTGACATAGAAAGAAATTTCAATTCTTGGTCTGCTGAGATCAGTGGGAATTCTCCTGTCATGTACTTCAGTGATCTTTTACCACTGAGCTGGATCAAGGCAGTGTTTTGGGAATGTTAAATTAATACATACCCATTAGAATACTCAACCCTGCAGAGCTGTTTTCCAGCCAGCGCCCAGCCACTATCCCCTCCTTGAATTTGTTCAGCAGCAAACGATTGTGGAGGAAGCATAGCAGTAGCTTGATTCCTAGCACAACTGTGCTGGAGTGCAGGTAGCTCTGTGTGAACAGCAGAAACCAGTCTGGCCCCAGGGCCAAAAATGTCTTTTCTTTTTCCCTATGACAAAGAAGTAAATGAAAACGCATGGAAGGAAACATGATAGAGAAAACAGAGACAAAATATTAATTAAAATGATCTCTAAGTGATTTAGAAGCTCAAGTTTCTCTAGAAAAAAAAATCAGATTAAAGGCATACCACAACACAGAATCACAAAGATTTAACAACAGACTCATTCACACAGTCAAAGTTACTTAATTCCTGCTAAATCCACCCTTGTATTACTGTCAGACCAAAAAGTTCATTAATATGAAGCGCCTTGTGAGAGTGCATATAACTGAGGCAAACTACATCACACACTAGATCTTTTAACCTATGAAATTCAAAATTACC
The DNA here is from genome assembly GCA_013396735.1 of Grallaria varia. NCBI lineage: Eukaryota > Metazoa > Chordata > Aves > Passeriformes > Formicariidae > Grallaria > Grallaria varia. The sequence goes on along the minus strand of VWZG01012825.1, from coordinate 254,463 downwards.
ACCTAAATTTTGAAGTCCAATTTGTGCTATCTAACAAAAATGCACAGTTACAGCAGCCAGCACTATGAAATCTTCCTTTCAGTTATAAAGGATAGAACTGTAGTAACTGCATGTTCATGGTTACGATAGAGAGATGCCAGTAATCCCACATTAGACTGAACTGATTTTCAGAGACAGCTGGGATTTCCTCAGTCCCTCTAGTGCAGAAGAAAACATCAATATCCAAGTTCCTCATTCACAATACTTTCTGAAAACGTAGAACTTTTTCCAAAATGGATATCAGATGTGTGATCAGACCACACAGGTGTGTGAATGCCATATAAATTGCTGACAAAAAGGTAGTTCTGAATCCAGTCTGCTCTTACTTACTGTTTTGTTGAGATTCAAATATTATCAGTGCATTTAGTCCTGGTCAAGCACCAGCAAGAAGAAAACTCCAGAAGACAGACACACTTGCCTATACCTTCCTGTTCTACTTACTCAGAGGACAGATGAAGTTTGTCTGAGTGCATTACATCTAACAGCATCTTCAGTAACTGGTTTCGAAGCCAGATTGTCTTTCCAGATGTTTGGCCTAAGGCTACAAATATCAGAAAGTAATAAAGAGTAATGAAGAGACAAAACACATGTTCCATTGCTGTGATGAACAACTTTGTTTGCACCAAATTAGTCCAGTGGAAGTACTTATATCAGGTTTTTTGTAGAGTAAAAAGATGCAGACATCAAATTTTAGACATGAGAGTTCCTGCTAAAATCACAAACAACCAGTTCTTACACTGTCAAAGTAATCTCTTTAGAGTTATTTGAAACTCATTCAGACCACATTGTTCAACAGGAAGCAATCTCAGGTTAACTAGAGAGGGAAACGTAAACAAGCAATCTGACTTGTATTGCCTAGCTGTGATGTCTAGATATAAAACTACAGTTACCAGAATCTCCTTAATATTTTCTGTGGTTTAGAGGTGCAATAACCAATACAGACTCAACTGAAAAATCACAATGAAAGAGCTAACTGAGTGGATGCTCCCCCACATGAACCTGACATAAATACACAGATACTTGAAAAGGGGCAGAGCTCCACACTATTATTTGCTACAACTGTAAGTGTAGTAAAGTGTTCACAGAAAATCCAGGATGTCCAGTGAAATGTTATTCCTTGTAACAGCCCAGTAGGTTAGTTTGGGGGCAATTTCAATTTAATGTCCTTCCTCTCTGTATATATCTAAAATACAACATTGTGGGGGCTCTGGAAAATGCAGCCAAAGTACTGCTGGCCTACCAGCAGAGAAGAGAGCAAAAGGGTTACCTCAGTGCAGCCTGCTCCTTTCCATATGAAGTCATTTGAATTGTGGCTGTGCTTGCCACAGGAGGCAGAAGTACTGCATTGCATTTATGGTTCATTAGGCCCTGGGGAAGCAGGGAAGTACTGTAGCCAGCTATGGCAACACAAGCTAGGTAAGGTAATTCCTTACCTTCACTGGGCATCTCAGCCACACTATCCAGGAAAATCTTATTTTCATCCACAGAAGAAGGTTTCAAGGTGTAAACAAGGAACAATCCAATCCTTTCAGAGAAAGAAGAAAGCGGTTTTGGTCAGCAGAAATACATTAATTTAATTAGTTGGAGATTACATGTAAACCTCAATGCTGGTAACATCAACCATTGGAAGTCTTAGTCACTGCAGAAATAGGAATGAAAAGTTCATGAATTAGGAAGCAAATTAAAAGGTTGTATCTACAAATCCAAGTAAAATATATTCTATTATGGAAACATCTTCTGTTTCTATTTTAAAGGTCTTTCACCATGAGGAAAGCAATACTGAGTTAAGCACTCAGTTCATACAAAATATTTTGAACTGCCTGTGGCATTCAGATATCACTTATCACCATTTGTTTTCCAAGCACATAGAGGAGGGCAGAGAAACCTTAGCAGGTACTCAGGGAGGAGGACTGGCAACCTGTTTTTACCTGCAGTTTTCTTGAACACATTACTGGTTCTAAGGATAGAAAGATTAATGTGATATACGCACTTCATGAAAGTGCACGACCTCCTCCTGGCCCACAAGAAGAGCATTTCTTAAGGGACAGAACACCAGTTGTTCAGCAGGAATAACATACAGCAATTCCCATTTGATATGTCAAAAGTCTGGGAGCAGCAGAAACTTCAGCACCTTCCTCAGTGCTAAGTGCTGCTCAGAGCCTATTACAGTCTCTGCTGTCCTGGAGCTAGAAGGATAGAGTCTTTGTCCACTCACTCAGCACTCATGGGCCTGACAACCAATCAAATTACTATGGAATAACAAATCAGGATATTTGAAGAAAAATGCTCATTCACATTCCTTACAACATGGCAAATTTGATATACTAAATCCACTATTTTCACCTGTATGAATAAAGAAAAGGCTAACTTGTACAAGTCCAAGGTAGGAACATACATATGATAACATACATCCAGGAACATATATTCACAAAAGAGCTGACAAGAAGTAAGTCCACATGCTAGCTTACTCCACAGTTAACTATCTGAGGTGCTCCTATGCTTCAACAGAGCTAAAGACTCACTGCAGAGACCACAGCTTTGACATACAACTCTGTTTCTATGTTTTAGTAAACAGAGCTTTACAAACAGACCTGCCACCTCTGCAGTGCATTTGCATGGAGTTAGGTGGCTGTAGACAGTACTATATGGACCTTCTTCAGTTTGCAGGCTACAGGCCAAGGCAATTCGGCTGGAAATATAAAACAAAGCAGTGCTTACACATGCTCTGAAGAACACACTAGGATTTAAATTCTTTGCTTTGTGAAATCCCGACTAACATAACTGATAGCAATATAAGAACAAAAAGGATTGTTACTGTGATAGAAGCCAAACCAACAGGATTAGGTAGGTAGTTCATTGGGGCTAAGTTGTAATAATATAGTGATACTTCAGGGGCAAGGCTTTAATGAAACCAAATATTAGGTACAGACTTTGAATAGTCACAGTCACACCTGCAGAACCATTTATGCCATCATTGTAAAGGTCATCACCCAACCCATCTTCACACAAATATAAGACTGGACTGAATGAAGGCATGAAAAAGTTTTTCATCAGGGGATCCTGCAGTTTCCAAAAATGTGGAGTTCTATCAAAGATGAGGTGAGGGAAGCTCTACTATCAAGCTCCCTCCAACACTAGCAGGAGTATAGCTAATTGCAATCTGAGGAAAAGCTATAGACTTGAAGGTTACCTGAGAACATCCCTTATATTAAAGTATCCTTGCAACAGATGGGAAAGAATAGTGCAGGCCACAGTGATCTTGGAGTTGCTTATTTCAGGATCATTGAAAAGAAAAACAATCTTGGGCACCATTTGCACCTGGTAGGCAATTGCAACATTCTGACGTCCATCTCTGTAAAAAACCACAGGGACTATTAAAAGCTCTTACTGGAAAGAACAAAATTTGCTGAGTTTCAGCTAAAAGCATTCTCCGATTGCACTAATACTTTGTAAATTTGGCTTCTAATGTTACCTAGACAACATTTCAAACACTGTCAGACAAATTGAATATATGTCAGTGGTGGAGATCAGAAGAATACTTTGTGTGTTCTACCCTTCAGGTTACAGATGAGCTTATCCCACAGGTTTCTGATTCAAACACTACTTTGTGTACCTGGAGGACTGCAAAATCTCCACAAGATGGGAAAGAAGAGCAAGATCAAGATTTTCTGGTGCTTTCATCCAAAGCTGAAAGACAAAGGAAAACAGAGGGTTTACTGCTCTGCTGAGCTGAGAGGACAGTACCTGTGGCAGAGAAACAGTTAAAGGTAACTCAGGGAAGATAATATCAAACTCCCAGCATTTCTGCAACACAAGCTGCAGGCACTGGAAAATCGCTGCCTGTGCAGGCCCTCTGGGAGTGTTCCTGCAGACTTGGGGAGCTAGCACCTCCCCAGGTGAGCCACGGTGTGGAGAAGCACAACACAATCCCCTCCCAAATATGGGATACAGCAGGTGCCATGACCAAACCAAACCTCATACCATAAAGCTGTCTTTAATACAGCCAAACCCACTAAGTAACATCAACAGTTTTACCTCGAAGTTGCAGAGAACATACTGGAATGCACTATAATTCCTGATGACTGAAGATTCAAAGCCAAGCTCAGCTGTGCCCACTAGGGAGAACATTAACTGTAAAATCCTGTTGTTTAACAGGGGCATCTTCCTCTTCAATAGATAAGTCAGCAACTGAAAAAAGAAGACTGAATAACTATCTGCCAAGTATAAATCTGTATTTATAAACTAATATGACACTATTTTTTAATTTAAGACAAACACAGTTTGCTCAGCTGTAGTAGTCATGCATGCATACATTTTGCATAAGCATCATGAAGAAAGTGAAGATTTCAGTCCAGACATAAAATTTCATGCAGTAAGTGTTAGGGTAAGTTTTTGAAGGAGTTCTGTGGCATTGAACAGGAGCAAAATACGTCACATTATGTTGAGGGGAATTTTCAAAAAGCAATATACAAATATAACTGTAAATAACCACAGTAGGTTTTCTATGCTATTCTTCATGGATGTATTCTTAGATGCTTGCAGATTGTGTTAATTTAAAAAATATTAATGTTGACCTCTCCAAATGAAAGACATTTGTGAAATATTGTCAGTTTCTCAACTGAGCCTGCCTCTGATTATCCAGTTATTTCCTAATGCTGTGAGAAGAACACTCAGAAAGCCACATCATTTTGAACAGGTTGGGAGCAATAGACATTAATTTGAAAATACATATCAAGACATGTTTATTAGTTGACTGTTAAAAAAAGCTTCAGACCTCCAAACAAAAGCAAAAGCACTCCATTGCAATATGATGATCCATCACATGGAGAGAACACTATTTAGCACAAAGTGAAAAGGAACAGTTCATACACAAATGTAAAGGCTCCCATTCACCTACAAGAAAGGATTGAGCAAGCAATATCTAAGTAGAATAAGTATATTCATATGAATCATGATCAATTTATGAACGATTTGCAAATTGGGAAAATGGAAAGTTTATAATAAATCATTCCTGAAGCTCTAAGTCTTGTTTGAAACCTACTATGTTAAAGAGTCTTCCCTATTCCCCAAGAGTCCTCTGCTTAGTTTACACAGCATAAAGTAAATGATAGTAAACAAACATCATACTTTAACCTCAGTCCATCCAATATTATATGGAGAGAGTTTATATACAATCAAAACCTTCAATCTGCACAGATTTCAGGTTTGAAAGACTAATCTGGGACAGAACTAAGCAATGAAATTCAGGTGGCACTTATTTATATCAGCCTAATTCCTAATACACAGTGAAGACAGAGCCAAAGACATTGATTGTCAGCCTTTCCTCTTTACAGACTGCCAAGTGTATCTTAGGCTGTATGAGCAAAGGGGAAGAAGAAAACCTGTTTGAGAAATGGTCTTTTGTGGGAGGGATCACATGTTGGTAAAAGGTGAAGGGTGGGTCAGTCACAAATCTGCTGTACTGGCTTTATTTAGTTTATTAGATCATGTCTGGCCAAGCGGCATCTGTCCTCACCTTCCCATCAGCAGATATACTGTTATATAGGATCCCAGAGATGGTAAGCACAGGATAGAGCACTGTCCTATATCCCCCTCTCAAAGACCCCATAACTTACAAAGTTCCAACCACAAGCGCCTGTAGCCAGGTGTGGTGGTTTTAAATTTTAGGCTTTGGCTAGGTTTGTTGTTTTTTAGGCCTTCCTGGGAAACAAGTCAGGTTACATACATCGACAAATCATAGGTATTCCCTACTATCTCACATCACATGGGATAGAGGAGTGAGGGAGGAAGTTCTGGGACAGACTGTCCTCGGACGCTTCCTTGGGTCAGCCTCTCCGGTGCAGTCTCTCCTCCGGCCGGGTCAGTCTCTCGTTGGGCAGGTGGTTGGGGGGAAGGTTCGCAGCTTGGGGCTGGTCACTTCACTATTTGGGTAATGCAGTGCCTTATCTGTTTTCCTTGGGTGTATATATAGTACCTATATGGTACCATTTGAGTTACCCCTCTTTCCCTGTATTTGCCTGGTATTCGTGTAGTGTGCATATAGTACTAAGTTCCCTTTTCCTCCTCTGTAAATAAATATATATATATATCTCTGTTCCCCTCACGGTCTGAAGCTTTTAAGATTTCTCTCCTTCCCCTCGGCTTTTTCGCCATTTTCTCCCCTTTGGGGGGGTGCTTTTGGGGAAGGGCGGGGGGGGGGAGCTGTGCTGCTGCTGGGAAGTTCTGCGTGGTGTTGCTTTGTTTTGGTTTTGCCCAGGGTCAAACTTCCACACCAGGGTATGTTTGGTTCATTGTCATTGATAGGTTTTGGCATAAAGGTCATCACAGGAAAGACTATAACCAGAATGAATGAACAAGAGTGTTTACCTGGTATCCATGCATGTGTCTCATAAGTTTTTCACTCAGTGGGCTACTGTTCAGGATGGAGTTCAGGACTTTGACGGCTGCATACATGGTGTGGTCATCATGGGCCATAGCAATGAGACCCAGGAGAATGGCAGGGCCTCCAATAAAGTTCAGGCTGGTAGCTGCTGGAGAGGACTGGAACACTCTGACCCCTAGGAAATTGCAGTGTTACTCTACCAGGAAATTACATGGACTAAATCTGTTATTAGACAGAGAAAAGCTCCACTCTTAAAAAAATATTAAACATTAAGACATAGTGCATTTACCATGTTGGCCCACAGCAACTGCCCCAATAGTCCGTAAGGAACCTGAGAGATGTCCAGCAATGTTCTTAGCTAGGAATACGGGAGTTGAACTGTCCCGAGAATTAATCCCAATCTAAAACAGATAAAGGACATTCTAAGAAAAACCTTGGTAGTACTAGGGAGACAAAAAATTATTATTTTTAGACTATGAAAATTTTTTGGTTTTTTACAGTTTGATTGTTAGGACAACCATTCACCTATCTACAATATCCCACCACCCCATTACTTTCACATGTCAGTAGACCTGACATTAGCAAGAATAATAGAATAGCATGTGAAAAGTCTTGAGAAGTCCTTAATAAAACAGACTGACACAAATTATAATGAGACTTAAAAACTATGGCTTCTGTTCCTGTTTTAAGAAATGCTTTTAATATTTTGTTCACACTGTCTAATCTATTCTTCTCCACAGATGAAAATTAACCCATGAGTAGAATGAAGTTAAGGAATGGGAAAAGAAGCTCAAAAAAAAAAATCACTGAAGGTACACAACTAAGACAGTGTCACACACTTTGCTCTAGGAAACTGATCAGAAGCAAGAGAACACTTGTTTAAGACAAAGGAAATTTGTGACCTCTTTGGCAATCAGCCGGCCATCCACTTCATTATAGAAGCCCTTTATATCTTGGACTGTAGTGAGAGTTGAGCACACGACATTGATTCCAAAAGAAATCTTCTCTTCTGCCACCAGAGGTGCAGTACTGTGATCATTGTGCTGGTCCTCACCTAAAACAAGACAATAAACATCTGAAGGAACTTCGCATTCTCAATGTGCAAGACAGGAGAGAGGCACAGGAAAAATAACTGGAGGAAACTGAAGTTTAGAAAATTATTTTGTCTTAATTATAACCAGAAAAAAAGCCCTCACCCTTTGCAACACAGTCCACAGCAGCTTACCAGCATAAGCACTAAGAGCAGATGTGCTTGGCTGTGTCCTCTGGTTACTGCTTTGTTTAGAGTCTAAATTCTCTCAGTGTCTCATGAAGCTCAGAAAAGACCTTTTTTTGTCTACACAATAGAAGCAAATTTTCTGGACATAGAAAACATTTCAGAGGCCTTCCATGTTACTGGGAGCTTTATCAGGGGTGGCAGAGCAACGATTTACATGGAAGGAGGACAGAGGCAAAAGTTCAGAGCTGCCAACTCACAACATGTGGGAAGATTCTGAAAAGTACCATCAGTTTGATGGCTGTATGAAATTCTCATACGCATTTCTTTAAATAATATTCTATTCCTGATCACATTTCAAAAAACTATATGTGCCTTTATTTGAAACAAAACCAAAAATAAAATAAAAATCAATCTTGTATTTTTGACTGGGAAAACAGTTGATTTATGAAAATGTTTACTAGTTCTGGTACTTCTGCCTTTCTAGGCAAAAAATTTGCACATATTCCACATGAAGATCCTCGATAAGCAAATGCCCCAAGAATGTGTCACCTATTTCCCTTCCAGCAGGACATGTTCGATGGCTAAGCCTCCGCACAACTGCTGCCGATTAGTGGGAAGCAATAAAATAGTGGTGAGCCAGGACACAGCACTGCTGAAACAATTCACACTGGTGTTCACTACAAGGTCATAAATCCATTTTAAGGAACAAACCATAGTATTTTGAGGTGCTGTGCTGAAGGTTTTTAAAGTCCAAATTTCCACTGGACAAGCTCCATTAGGTCTTTTGATGGAATAGGGAGAATGGGAGAAGAGAGAGTGAGATCATGCCTTATATGTTGCTCTGTGATTTCCCTGCACTAGCACAACTCTGGAATCAGATGGCCACAATCCATGATTAGTACTAAAGTCCACCTGTGAAGAACTGTGCAGAGAACAAGTACCCCAGACTTCATAAAGACTCAGCGCTTCAAAAATCAAATCCTTCTGACTTCTACTGTCAGTGTTTTTATTTTAGAGCTGTACTTTCAACAACCCTCTCCCCATTCTTGAATTGCAGATTTTTTTGTATGTAGATAGAAAGCATTCAGGAGTACCTTCAGGCAGTCTTCAATTTGTTTTAGGTTGGAGCATCACCAGGTAAGATTATCCTGCATTTTTTTGCATGAGAAATGACTATCCCATGTCATCCCAAGCTCTGGTACAGAGGTGAACGCACTACTTGTTGAACAAACAGTAATCAATAACTGAAATGTTTTGTCTGCCTGTTTAATAATTGAAGTTACCAATATACTTCAGTTAGAAAGCCTCTGCATTAGGTGGAATGCAACTTATTCCCCTACCCCTCTCTCCTACTCTACAGGCATTTGCAATTAAACTCAATACTTCTTTTTCTGCTGTGGTTTTTGTTTGCTTTTATTTTGGGTTTTTTTTGGGCACAGTAAATGCAGAATGTCTCAGTTAAAGCTGCTGCTTTAATGTTTGTCCAACAGAAATCACAATCTTGCAACTCAGAGCATCCCTCTTTACTCTTCATCTCTTTGTGCTGCTTGATTCCTGCCCTTCTTTTTCAGCTCCGTTCACAGTATATTACAAGATCCTTAGGCTACAGTCTCAGTAATGTAGCTTGCCAGGCTTTTAGAGTGAACACAGTAGACACAGTTGGAACACTAACAGTAGATTATAAGAATAAAAAGAGCATTGCCCTGACAAACAAATAGTGGTGGGTATGATAATTATCACATACCTCGAAGTTGTACTGCTTGGAAATTGCTACAGTACTGTGGGCCAAGCTTAATAATCACCTCCATGGTTTCCACAGAGATGGCTTCTTCAAACAAGTACGTAGGGCCAAGGCGCCAGGTCAAGGAGGACTTCTGTTTCCAAATTCGAGGAGTACCTATATACCCATAGACATCAATAAAGGAAGAGGGTTCCATGGAAATGCAGCTGCCTGGTAAGGGCTGGAGATACTGCATCTGCAACAGAGAAAGAATTCACTGAGAGGACCCAATACACTCAGGGTGCCTCAGAGTCCTGTTCCTTAAGGTACTGCCTGCTGCCTCTTTGCTCGCCAAAGTCTCAGTCAGCCGTGCAACACAATTATCAGCTACTGCTTAGAAACTGGACTTTGAGAAGTACCATAAACAAGCATTTTGGAATGTGTAAGCCTAATTTTTGTTAAAAAAACACAATCAAAATAATTTCAAGTATTTGCAAGGAAAAATCCTATCTTGACCGCAGACTTATTTTTCCTGTTCTAAACTTCGTAAATCAGACTGACTTTCGACACAAAAAGACAAGTTACAGATCACTGTTGTACTGGCACCTAGAGAATAAACAGCTTTTGAAGAGTGTGGAGTGTTCAAGGTGCACCAGCTAGCTTCAGTGAAGCTAACATCATTTAGGAAATTGGGCCATTTATTTTTGGTATCAAAACAATGATTCAGCTTCCTAAACTATTACTTTATTTAAATGTAGGTAGCTCTAATAGTAAGTAATTGAAATTTTTTGGTAGAGAGAAACTATTGTACTCCAGGGCTGACCCTGCCTTTAACAATTTGCTGTTAGGATGAGAGACTCCTGGCATTTACTGATTTCTGACTAATGAGATGTAGAAGACAGCGCTGGTCAATATCAAGCAGCAGGACTTGATACTTGAATGAACAAATATTGGACTTGATGCAACACAGTTACACCTACCCCCAGCTTCATCAACCAAAACCAGCCTTTGGTATTGTTAACAATCTCTGTGCATTTCTAATTTCTTAGGCAATCTTTTCTTCACTGCACCAATAAAGATGAAGACTTGCATCATGGCAGAAGCCCCAGCACTGGGACAATCAGCTTCTTTTATTTATATGAACTATTTCACTGTATGTTAAACATGTTTGCTATGAATTCTTTAATCAGTTGCAATATTTAGGCCTAGTTTTATTGATGACTTTCAGTCTCATTTGAAGAAAGGCAAATGAAATTAAATTTTCATTCCTGAAATGGATATAGGTCCCAAAAGGCATTTAGAAGACAGATCATTTTTCTTAAGTATGGAAAAGAGAATATTTTGAATTAAACAGGTTGCCTTTACAAGGGAAGTACAATACACACAAAGTGAGCTTTGCGTGTGTGGAGATCGAATTGAAATGTGGGAACAAGAAGAAAGAGACCAAGGTTACAAGTTTCAATTAATAAAAGGATTCTATTCAGAAATACACCCAAAAAGCCACCACACCAATCACAGCTGTAATAGAAGTAAGGTTGCATTTTCAACAATGCCAGCCTCCAGCATTCAAAATCCAAAAAACAGGTATCTGAAATAATTTGAGATTAGCTTCAAAACTAGGAGCATGATGATATTGGTGATACAAACCAGGGGCTACTCTCATTTGTATCCTGTAGATTATGAACGCTTCAGGTGCATTTGAATTGCTTTTTCATGATATTTCATGTAACCTGAGAACTGATTGCCATGCAACAGGATCACAAGAAATGGTGCCTTAGGGGAAATATCAGTACACCAATATTTGCAATGAACTCATGAGATGACCTCACACACTGAATAACTATCTCAGAGGAACATTTCTCTGTTCCTGAATGCGTGGTGTGCTAGTGGGAAAAAGGCCTCTGACTCATCAGCTGATTGTTCAATGGGTGTAACACGAAGAGGACAGCTTGAAACATGACCATGCAAGATGCTTGAGGAAATTCCTTCCATCTTTAGATTCCTGCAAAGAGTCATAGAAGCTTATTTCTCTGACCTTTCCACTTTTCCAGGCCTTTCTTCAAAAGAAAGAAGGAGAGTCCCTATATAACTCATCTCCTTTGCAGTTTTTAGCCCAGATCCAAAGCATCTTCAGTTTAGAGTTCTCTGGTCACACTTTAATGTGATGTACTTTTTTATAGCTGGCAACTTCTGCAGATCCTGGGTTTAAACTCATAGATCCTCAAAATCACTAGTGAACTCAGAAAATTTTGGCCTTAGGGTACAACTGAATTTCAGCAGCATAGCCCTGAGCTACCTGCAACCTAGGTAGCCTAAACTTTCAGAGGAGCACCACCACTCAAAATTTCCCTCGTTATCTACATGCTGAGGGGGGGTGGAGGGACTAGTTCAAAGAATCAGTATAAGCTGAAAACACACTTCCAAAAAGTAGCACAAATACACCCTGTTTTGTATAAATTTCTGACTCCACTCATGCTCAGCACAGTGGCACATGTCACATGCAAATCACCATGCTTTGAGTTTCTCAGATTAATACTGAAGAGATGCACTGGGAGATGAACATGAAAAGCAAGGTAAATGTCAGGCATGAGATCTATGGAGAGAGCCTTTACCTTTGCAGAGCCAAGCATCTGACCATTTACATAAGCTGACACAATGCAGGTCTTCTTTGCTTCCTTAGCAATTGTCACTGTGAGATGATGCCACTGGCCAGTGACCAGCAGTTTACCACAGCCAAACTGGGCTTGCCCTGGAAATGGGGAGGGATTTAGGACCTCACCCTCAGGTTCCATAATATCTGTAACAGCAAAAACAGGTGGAAGTCAACAGAAGGTCTCTCACCTTCCCCTGTCTCTGGAACAAAACTATCAAATGTGACAGAAAGAATGACTCTCTGTGGGTAGAGCATGATTTGGTGCTAGTGTGTGCAATGTCTTTAAAATGTTCCCTGAAGGTCTATTATCGGGACTTAAGACTTGCACAGTGCCCAAGATCCCTCAGCATACAATGTGCCGCCCTCCCAAATAACACCCGCTGGCTGCCTCAGGGCTGCAAAACTAGACTGCACTAGGACAAAGGCAACATATTCTCTAAGAGGAGAACTCCTCAGGATATTCACTGAGTAACCTGACACAGAAAAAAATTCCTAGCAAATTCATGAGATCATAAAAACCTGTGTATTAAATTGTAGTTTTTATAAAAAGAAGTGAGCTGGAATTTTTGACATCTAAGGCAATCAGAGCATTCATGTAATGTCAGCTGTGCATGAAAAAAATCCCAGCTGCTATTCCCACCATCCTCTGGAATATTCAATCACATTTACATTTGAAGTACCTACTCAAGGAGGGAAAACGAGTAAACAACAATAGGGAAAAATACTAACAGGCTGACAAGATACAAAACATTCTGAAAGTGAGGAGAGGAAATGAGTTGTTTCATTCGGAAGCTAGATCACTCCCAGATCCTCAGTCCTGCTCTCCAAACCTACCTAGTGTCACACAGAACAGGCAGGGACCAGATGGTTCAAGCCCACACAACTGCACACAACAACGTAACTGTCATACGAAAGTTTTCCATACAATATTGCAAGCCACAAACTAATTCACAATACCTATAGCAAATTTAAAATTGAAACATGGCCAAGAATTACAATGACAATAGGCTGCAAGAGGAAAACTGAATAGATAAGTCTCATTAACATCTGGGTACTTCAAAGAAGAGGAAATCTGTTAATGAAAAATTCCAGATAATCAGAGGACAAAACATTGCAGCTTGACTGAAAAGTGCCTTACCAAGTGGCTGGAATTCAACTTCTTCTGTGGAAATGACCAAAGAAAGGTCCTGTGGGAAGAAGCTCACAGAAAGGCAAACAAATTCCTGCTCTGTTCTTGACATGTGCCTCATGACCGTAAGGAAACGGAGTGGGTGACTGTTGTGCATCAAACCAAACTTGTTAACCAGAAACCAGCAGGAGAGCGTCAGGCCACTTGAGGGAGGGAACATTCTGGTGCCTGCAGACAGGAAACAAAAAGGCAGCAAGGAAGTTGTTTGCCTTGTGCAGCCATTAGCAAACTGTTTTCTGTTTCATTTGTAGTCCAAACCGTGGAAGAACGAACATTAGACTGAGGTTTAATTTCTGTTCTATTTGATATCACTGCCTGTATTCAGTATCATAGAGATTGCACACATGAGCCTGTGCTCATGTATAAATGACCTAAAATTGACTGATGAGAAATGACTACTAGATTTCCATGCTATGAACCTCATCAATTAGGAAGTACAGAGCCAAAAATTCAGGAAACAAAAGGTACAACCATTTCACAGTCCACCCAACAGATAATTTTGGTATTTAGGAGAATGCCATTAAGTGACAGCTCCTATTGCTTCCATGGGAGATTATCCTAAAATCTGGTGGCTTTGATTTGTTAAGACTATTTTCTTAGCAGCCAGCTTTAAATTTTTACTGCTAACTTTAATTCATCACACTATTAAGCTGCATCTCATAGTGCATTTTGCTGAGCAGTCCAACAGTTCAGAGCTGGTCTGGGACACAGAAATAAATGTTTGAAATACACAGTATATTTGCTACCATTTCTTACAACTGTTGAATGCATTCAGCAGGGCTGACAAAGTCAGTGCTTCCAGGAAGCTACAGGTGAGTCAAAGTGCTTACCTGTGCCAATTCCTCCTGAGACAGACTGGTCTGTGCTGGGTCCCATAACAGTGGCCAAGGTAGGGAGATATAAACACCTACAAAAGCAAGCAAGCAGCCATTCATCAGAAACATAAAATAACCCCTGAAAGTCACCAGTCACTTAATATTGCAGAATAATGGTAGTAAGGCAGAGAGCAGGCTACGAGCAAAAAGTAACAAAATAGGTTGGCAACATTGCTGCAAGGGAGGCAGCAATAGGGCACATCAGCAGATTAAGATGAAGAGAGAACAGTCACTGTGTTCAGGCTTGGAGACTGCAGAGCAGCTAAAGAAAAAAGCAACAGCAACAGTACCCATAGCCTTCCATGGACATGTCGAACTCCACAAATGATGGAGCCAAAGCAGTGCTGGGTAGCTGGAAGTTTCGAGGTGATGTCATGGAGATGAGACTCATTGCAGTCTGGAGTGCCCTTGCAGATCCATTAGACACCCAAGCAGAGTTGCTGGCAGGCACAACTGTCTGAGGATCCATTTTATTGTCCACCATGTCCTCTTCTGAACCTACAAGATTAACAGAATGCCTAACCAGATCAATGTCTGCAACACTTTTTCCAGTCACAGGTGCTGTCCATATTCTATTCATCACTGCTAAGAACAGCACTGCATGCTCTTGAAAAAATCACATCCTCAGCAGTCTACAGAAATCCTCAGCAATGCAAAAAAATATTGCACTGAAGGAATTTCAAAATGGGAGGCTGGCAGGAAAGATGAGCTCTACAGAAATGATAGCCATATCTTCTCCCCATACATCTTCAGAAAGATCCAGACTTCACCAATGGTAAAAAAGGTCCCCGACCCATTGGTTCCATTTTTCTTATACACAGACCATTCGATTCTGCTATAACAGAACAGTTACAAGCAACATGTGGGAGAGGATTTTAAGAATTACTGCAAAGAATATAAGATCCAAATTTCTACCACACTGTATCAGGTGTCTCATGGGTATGAGAACAGTATAAGCAACTAACACTTACTGTAGCCTTTCACCTGCAAAATGCATTAGAGCAGAGAAAGGACTTGGATGAAAAATAGCCTGTATAAGCAAGGCAGACTACTAGGATATCCTGGGGACTACAAAAAGCAGTGTTCTGTGTTCACATCTTTATTCTATTTGTAGATAAAAATCACAAGAAAAACACGCTACAAAAGACACTCCTCTTGGTTTGTAGAATATTATTAATATTTTTAAAGATCATTTCCACATCTGATCCATCAAAGTCTGAGTCTATAATCAGCATCTAGCTTGAGCAAAGGAATCATTTGATATTTGATGATCATTATATCAGCTCTCAGTGTTGGTCAAGCACCACCCAACCTGCGCAGCACCCAGTTTAAAACTTCAGGCATACTCCACCTTCACTGTGACTGTCTTGAAGTAACCTACTCAACAGCAGTTTCCTGTCATTGTATCAGCCACTGTATCAACAACAGGCCCTTCACTATGTGCTTACCTGCATTAGCTGAATCACTCCCCTGACATGGAAGGACCTTGGTCTTGTTTGTGCTGGGCTTGGAAGGTAGTATTGGAGAACCTCCCAGCCAAAGAAATTGCCTAATATGAAAAAAAAACCCCAAGCAATCAAGAAAGCAACTAAGAAAAAGGAAAACAAGGAAGCCAGACACTGGAGACACAGCAACCGTGCAAATACAGCTCAGCCCTCTGGAGAACAACTTTCTTACTGACCACCAAATTTTAAAGAGATCACAAATAAAAACAGAAGTGTTTTCCACTGTAGCATCACAAATATGTGGTTTGCTTTGCATTTCCTCTTTCAAGATTTTCCTGTTGAAAAAATAAAATGTTTCTTTTCTACATCAATACTTCTGAATAATACTAATTTTTCAGAAAAAAAGTCTTTTGAGTTTTCTTTCTTTTTTGATTGCGTTTTTTAAAGAAATTCTGTTCCACTTTTGAGCAAAGGAAATACAACCTTCCACTGAATAACCAACTTTACCTGCACTCTGATATCTGTATTAGGTACTAGGCACTGTATTAGGTACTCTCATGCTTAGCATTTCTTAGCATTAAAGAAGGAAGTGCATCCTGCAACTAGAAACAACAGTAGCTGAGAAACAAGACTACACTTTTTATTTCTGCGTCTGTCATTGATGTGGATCTGAGATAAGAGAAAGTCACATTTACTCTTCAGAAAACAGCTTCTCCATATGAATACCAGGAGATAATAACCCTAGTTGTTTTGCAATGGCTTAATTAGTTTATTCATGAATGGCTTTACAACCCCTGCAGAGATGATGCAGCAGAACACTACAGACTCATATGATCTTTAATAAGCCATTTAAGCATATATCCTGCAATCCATGAGGAAGTATTAACTGAGACATGAAACAAGGCTGTCTTGCTGAATTAGAGCACTACACGAAGCATCTAATTATTATACAAGAAAGTTGCACTAAAGCAAATTGTTCCATTACATACAATCTGGTACCTTAACACATCTGGCTCAATAGCCTGTGATGCAAGCTTCTCAAACACCCTGGTGAGGGACAGATGCAGTGGATGACTCTCGTTGCAGAAGGCATCCTGACAGGAAGTGATGATGGTGCTCAGCAAGCCAGATTCACACATCACCTGTCGACTCTTCTCTGACTTCACCAAGGACTGGATATGATCAACCACAGCACACTGGATTTCCTGTGAAAGCTGACAGACACAGAACTGAAGTCAGAGGGCTGGAACAAACCAGATGGTGAGTGACTGGTTTTTTTCAACTTTCAAGTCTGTGTGTAAAAATCTGGCCCAGAAAAGAAACCCCTAAGGCCAGAGGTTTAAGTGCAACTGCATGACTGTTCTCTAAAGCTCTGCAGTTGCACAGTGTCCATATATTTGATCTGAGAGCTGCTTGGTCATCCACAGTTCAGCTTTCCTGCCTCAGCATTATGGTAGCGAAGGATTAGAGCTCTCAACTCATTCCACAGAAGGGACCACCACCAAGGGCAAGTTACCAGGCACAAGCTCCAAGACCAACATAGGAACTCTTAATACATGTAACATTAATCCTGTGGAGGGTGATACTGGCATGATCTACTTTTCATTCAAAAAGTACTGTTTTTAAACAAAACTGTATCTGGCAATGCCATGAAACACTCAATTTTAAACACTTTTCTACATGTTTTGCTGAATTGAAGCTTTACTTCATTATTGCTTCTTAATAATCATAGTCTTTCAATTCTCATAAAATATTTTTAAAGCAATTTATTCCCAGTTAGGAATGGATTTTACCCCATTGACCTAGCTAGATTTCACACAAAAGTAACTGGATCATATATTTAATACAAGCCTTAAAAAGATTAATTTTTCCACACTCCAAAGAGCTCTCCTGCTTTCTCATATGCTCTTACGGGAAATAGTTACACAAACTTTTAAAGAAAAGGACAAAAACAGTTGCAGTAACGCAAATGGGAGCACTGAGATTTGATTTTGTAACACAAATGAGAAGCAACTGGAGTCAGTATAAGCTAGCTTATTAAGTGTAAAGGGGAATTCAGTTCTTTTGCATCCAGCTAAACAAAACCAGTACAGGACAATTTCAAAGCCAACAAACAGAAGTTTCACTGTGCATCTCATATGTGGAAATCACCCACCAGACTGAACTATGCTGGTTTTCAGAGGGGCACTTACTGCTACAGTGTTTCAAAGGCTCACTTATAACTTTCACAGATCTTTTAATTAGCATTCCACTCCTTTTCTGACTATATGCAGTAAAGTATCAAGATGTGTAAAAGTACAATTAAACACAACAACGCAGGTCTTGACTAAGTGGAACAACTGGTTTATTTCAAAATAAATCTGATAAAAGCATAATGGCATAAAAAATATTGTTTTCATTAGCTTAGCAGCTTTGTCAATACAAATATTGCCTTGTTTTAAATAAAATGTATTGTTTTCATGGATCTTTGTTCCAGTAAAATGAGATTTTAGTGGAAATATTAAAGGTGGCCAGGAAACCACGCTGTGTGTTTCTATGTGCATGGATTGATTTCCCTAACACATATTACTTGTACTATGAATCAGGATATTGAAGGTGCAGTTAGAATGCAGTTGAGCTCTGCCTCAAATTAGAGACTTAAGGGCAAAATGTCACCTAGCCATTTTCCCAATCTGCGTAAGTACTTCCCAGATTCTTGCCCCTAAGAGCCCAGTTTCAAAACTTGGTAGCTGAATTTAATTCACTGTTACTCATCTTCAAGATTATTATGCTGTGTTCAAGATAAGCCTTGACCATTTGTAGCCAGTCAGTAAAATCCTTTCTTAATGTTAAGAATTCTTTTGTTAATTCCAGTGGTCTGACATCTCTTGCTTACCCAGTTGCTTTTAGTTGCAGTAATTTTTTCCCCCCACAGTATTAGCTGAATGCAGTGTTTCCTTCTTATTTTTCTAAGCTACTCTGCAGTGCTATAATATGATGTTCATCAGACATCTGAAGGGAAGACAAAGCTGTCTCTGTGTGCCACTTTATAAATAATATGACTATGAAAAAGAAGACAAAGTGGAGAATTAACTTTGATATAGTTAAGCCAGGGATTCTTGGTACCGAGTTCCTATCTCTTCAATCCAGGGTACATTACCAACAAGAATTTAGTGCAACTTTAGAGACACTGGCTGCTTTTTAAGGAGAAAGTGAACAGCAAGAGAAACTGCAAATAAAAGGGCAGGCTGTGGAGTTGGAAGCACAGAAAGAAAATTGCTTGGTTTGTATAAACAGTGAAAACTTCAGAAATTGGCTGATCAATGAACAAGCAAACTTCTTACTAAAAGCCCAAAAATAGCAAGAGGAAAGAACATACAGACATGATGTTTATTTTCTTAACAAAAAAGGTGCTGTCATCAGGCTCAGCAAAGAAGAATGTCTCCTCATCCCCCAGGAGACAAGGCTGAAGCAAAGCCTGCAGGAAAGTGCTCAGGGGAACAACCTGACTTTCAGCTACCAGCCCAGCCTGGGGGGAGCCACTGCCAGGGTGTTTATAGTCTCTCTCCTACCTGAGTTCTGGTCCATTCTCCATTCCATTATCCAAAGCCCCAGCTGCACAATGCAAAGGGCAATGAAGCTCTGGCCAAATACCTGAAGATTTTCCTTGCACAGATAATGCAGCGATTAAGGAATTCACTGAGACATTAAAAGTAATATAAGTCTGAAGGCAGACAAATCTCTAATGTCACACAGTTTTCTATGCCACAGACCTTTTCCGTTTAGAAATAATTTTCAGTTTTAAGTGATACAAATACTTGAAATATGGTACTCTGTTAACATCTGCAGTGAGAACAAGTAGTTTAGGCTAAATTTAAAACAGGGATAAAGGTCTTTTTAAAAGCTGCAAAATTCTTATTGATGGACAATGTTTTACTTTTGCAACAGTGACTATGACAGCAATTCATCATAGGAGAGACATGGATGAAAACAGAGGACAAATCAAGCTGTGGAAGCAATAATATTTTTAAAAGAGCGTAGATAATTTCTATCATGAATCACAAGAGGATTTTTTTGTGTGTCTGTATTCACAAGAAACCTACTGAGATGACACAGAACTGAATCACGCTTTGATTCTCTTCTCAAAATTTCTTTCCTTTCCCTTACTCAGGCTTGTCAGATCTAGGAGATCACCTCATGTGACATTGCAAATGAGAAAGATCTGGCATGACACTCTGGAATCTTAAAAGCCACAGTTCCAAAATTCCAGGCAAGGATGAGATGTGTCTAAGAGGAGGCTTCTTTCTTTTAAAGGTAGAAAAAACCCAGTGAATATCCTGGGTTGCATTATATAAAGTGTATGCTAAGTCTCTACTTGTTTTTGAAACATGTGCAATGCTATTTTTCAACACTGAACAGGAGGCATATTAATAAAGGGAAAATCTACTTTGTGTTTGGTCAAACATTATGCAGTCTGACAGAAAATAGCTTAGTACCAGCCATAGGCATGAATATGAGCAATGTCCTCGAAATACAGTTTACTGACTCAAAGACTGTCTCTTGGATGATTTTACAGTTTTAAGCAAGTTTTCATACCCATATGACATTCAAATGATTTTTTTTTTGTCATACTTAGGAATGGCAGTAATATACATCCACAAATCTGTTCTCCACAGCATTTAACTTTCATTCTAGACAGTATGAATAAATGGCTGAAGTACAAAATCACCTGTTTTACTGTATGCTACTGTTTTTTTCTATATTGACAGGCTCAACATTCCTTCAGCCCATCACTGCTTGGGTCTGACAAAGGTCACTGAGGAGTTGCAAAATTGGCAGGAAATAGACATCTCTGAGGGTCAGAATCAAAGTACATTAATTTTATTGAGTGCCATTAATGTTTCTGTAAAAGCAGTGCTTTCTCATTGCCAATTCAGTGAAAGCAAAGGAATTGCACATGACCTGAACTGATTGTGGAATTTTTTTTCTAGATTGCTCCTGGATACCTGAGCCTAAAATATCCATCATGGCACTAAAACAAGCAAAAAGAGATGAGTTATTGTTTGTTCTCCAAAACTGCTCCTAAACAATGTATTATTTGACTCAGTATTACATTCAGAGCAAGAAGCCCTTTCAGATTTTTTTTGGTGAAAGTCTGCAGCCAAAAAACTCCATTCACGAAGGCATTATTTCATCTCTCGTATAGCTGTGAAACACTACTGCACTAAAAAAGACAGCACCCTGTTTGGGATAGAATATATTCATCCAAAGAGTAATTCCTTCAGTTATTTTCCTTCTACCAAGTAGCTCGCCTTCACGAACCATGGAGGTCCACCTTTTGCATCAGATATTACCTGACTACTATATTCCGAGTAGCATCTCATTGCACATGGGTTCATGCAGGGGTATATGTGATGATTCAAGGCCAGCCTTTTCTGTCTCTACCTATCAGCATCGGTGAGCTTCCCAAGCCCTGAAATATTCTATTCATTCTCTCACCCACTTTTAAATAGAAACAGCCAGGAAAAGGCTATTTTTCCTCTACCTTTTTTGTGGGTCGTTTGATTAAAAACTCTTCAGGACATTTGTTAAATCCTAGCTGGAGTCTGAGCCAGGACCTCACATAACAGTGGCCCCATTTTACCTGAGGTAATCCTATTCACAACAGCAATACTAAACAAACACTACAGCTAATAATTTCTTGTTTACTAAAAAAAAAAAGGAGCAAGAAAGAAAATATGAACATACTTAAATACATAACTGAAATTGCTGGAACTTGTGCTCTAGTCCTTCATATTTTTAAGAACACTGCCATCTACTGGGGGTGTGAGAAGCTTTCTCTCTGATAGAGTCCTAGATCCAACTCTGATTTCTTGATGACACTCTCATGCAATTAAATGTTTCTCTTGTTTTCCAGAAATTAATTACTGTAGTTAACAAAATTTCACTAGCTGATGGCCTGGTTCCACTAAACAGAGTTGGGATGTGACAGCAGTAAGTTGCCCTCCCACCTTCCATAGCTCCGCATGAACAACCTGGTTTTATTTCAATCCCTCCATATATAGTTTAACTGTACTCAGGAATTTTAGACCACATAGCAGATACAATATAGGCAATATGCTTATTCAGACTGGGTGTGTGTATGGAAAGTTTGACAAAGCAAAAAAGGTTCTAAGCCGCACTGAAAGTTTATAGACCAGCAGGTCTGTAGAGCCAGACTATTCTGGTTTCTAGGTCCATTAGCAGTACTTTCAAACAATTTTCAATTTTCACTTTGCTGTTACAGTAAGTCTTCTGGGCCAAAATCCATGTACTGCATCAGACAGGTATAGAAATACTTAGCCAAACTAATAGCCAAGAGGAGTATTGTCCTTAATCTGTTGATTCTGTGACATTTGTGCTATTCCTCCTGTCAGTGTTCTAGGTAAATTTTAGTACTGCCACATTTGCAAAGAATAATCAATTCCTGGAAACAAAGTCACAGAAAAGTGGAAGAAAGCTCACAGAAAAGTGGAAGAAAGCTCACAGAAAAGTGGAAGAAAGCTCACAGAAAAGTGGAAGAAAGCTCACAGAAAAGTGGAAGACATAATTTTGATGGTACTTTGATGTGTTCAGACTCACCTGAGCGTGTCCTTCTTTGTACAGCTTTGGCAGCAACCTCACCATGACACAGACAGCACCTGGATGTACAATGGTGCAAGCTCTCATTTCCAATCTGCAGTAAAAAGACACATCATCATAATTACCATTAACAATAGCAAAAGGGTCCAACAACATTCCAGCAGAGTACAGCATTAAATCCTCCTAGCAGTAACCAGGCTCAGCATTTGAAACTAAGAAACCATATAGATGGCCTGGAACAGCTGAAAACCTCCTTAGAGTAACAAAGGCAGGATGTCACCTGTGCATGAGTTCACATCTCAGGGACCTGCACACATGCAGCTGCCTCTTTGAACAAATTTTGCCTTTGAAGGTACTTGCAGTACAAAAGGGAGACAACCACAGGAATAGCTGGTGCATCAGTCTGGAACCAGTGTTATGCTTTCTATTTTCCAGCAGTTTGTAACTTGGGTTATACAGTAACTTCAGTACTTCAAAGCAAAATAGAAATAAGCAAAGATGAAATTTCTTGATGAAATCAGTATGCCACCCTCCCCTTCAACACCAGAATCTGCCTAAACTAGTAAAACAAAGTTGAGTGACTGTGCTTCCCTACCAGTTTTCATTTTTGCCATTTATCACCACTGTATGTTCAGGTACAGGAAGGAACTGAGGAATCAGAGACACCACAGAGATGATTTCTCTATGCCATGATGCAGGCTAGAGGTCAGATATATCTCAAAGATGAATTCACAGCGTAGCAGTAGCTCTAGTGTAGGCACTGCAGGCTCATCCTGTTCAGTGTATCGTCAGCATTTCTGGGTGCATCTCTGAAGCTGTGATATGCATGGTCACAAACATCTTTCCCAAGTAGCACTCACAAGAAAAGCAAAGGCAGCAGCTAACAGTCATAATTAGACTAACAAATATGCTTTATGTACTGTATAAAACAAAGGGTACAAGTAAAAGAGTGAGCATTATAAGATTAAAAAAACCGGACTTCCAAGGGACTTAAAGGCCGCAATTAAACACGTTTGTTAGCCACTGCCAAAAAGGCTCATCTGATACATCAGAGCAACGAGTAAGGTGGAGCACAGCGCCACACAGTGACAAACAATTCTTACTGCACCCTCAAGAAAGATATTTTCAAATTAATTGCTCATTTGCAATACTTTCTGTGCAATGAATCCAAATCAGATCTGGTATAAAGAGCTGCTTCAGCCGTGGCTCCGGTGTGGATACGTGCACCTGTACTTGACATGAATGCGGGCGAGTTTTTAAATGTCAAACACAAAAAAAGTATTCACTGAAAATACACTCTCCTCCCATCTCTCCCCAAACCCTTAACCGCTTTTAAAGAGAAAAATCCAGGCTCACTAAAATCAATAGGATTGAAATTGTGGTTGGAAAGCTGCCTGGCTGGAAATAACCTTGGGGTGCTGGTCAACGTCCAGCTGAGCATGTGCCAGCAGCATGCACACAGGCATCCTGGCCTGTATCCCAACCAGCAAGGCCAGCAGGGCTAGGGCAGGCATTGTCCCCTGTACATGGCACTGGTGAGCCCACACCTCAAGTACTGCATCAGTTCTGGGCCCCACTCTGCAAGAAAGACATTGAGGTACCGAAGTGCGCCCAGAGAAGGGCAACAAAGCTGGTGGAGGGTCCCTAAGAATATTATATAAGCCTGATCTCCAGTGTCCTCTGTGATTTTCCTCAGAGGCTCTCATTTTTTGGCCTGTCTTAGTACAAAAGCCATCTTCCCTACCAACTCAGTCCTGCAAATATCCCATCTCTCACACTCCCGCCCGAGGGCTATGCAGTCAGCCCCATGAGTCCACTCCATCCACCTCACCAGTGTCATGGTGCGAATCGCAAATCTACTCTGCACTGGCTGCTACTTAAAAATAAGAGGGTTTGGGGACAAAATGAGATGTCTGAAAGAACTTGAAGAGTCATTAGCATAGTGAGTGTCGTAACAGCAGCTGCAGCAGCCATTCTGCTAGGGCGAGCACAAGGAAGGGCTTCCCTCCCAAGGAGAGATCAGCCTCAGTTAGCACAGCTCGCTGCAAGCTGTATCTAGTCACCAAGAGCAAAACAAACACCAGAAACCCCATGTGTCAACATAAGGTGTTTCAAACATTACTGCAGGAGCAGGAACACAGAGAGCTGTTTTTCAGATGAAAGTGACAGGGTCAATTCTCCCATGGTCCAGCAGCTTGCAGCATCATTGACTACAGGACAGTAAGGGGCTAGAATATTATCTGTCATTAAAATGCTAACTTTAGGGTGTAAAATATAGGATGGGGCATCACAGGTCATCTACACTGACTGCATTCAAGTTCCTCCTTTCAAGCTGCATAGCTGCAGCCTGAAGCCTTCTTCAGGGGGAAGTGTGAGTTTGGAGTACAGCTGAGAGGAAACTGCATCAGGGGAACTACGGGCTTGCAGAAACTATGGGAACTTGATTTCTTATTTTTATTTTAATAAAATTTACTTCTGGAAAAGAATACAAGCCATGTGGCCTGAAGATTGACTGTTTTCCAGTATGTGTTCCTCTTTTGTATTTTCATACACTTGTCATGGACAGCCTCCAGCCACCTATAAGGCTTCCTCTTATGCCTTCACATCCCAGAATCAAAGCCAAAGGGTCCCAAAACAGACACTGAGAACTGAAAGGATCCCAATTTACAGGATTAATTTCTCCACAAGTGTTATTCAGTTACTGCACAGCCTTGCAGCTCAGCAGGCAAAACAGCACAAGGATGTGGGAAGCCTTGCTTTACATTGCAGATCTAGTGACTTGAGAAAAATAATTAGAAGACAGAGCTATACCCTTCCCAGCATTGCCACTGATCCACTCTTTCTCCCTTATCCTCCCTTATATAGCACACTTAAGCAACAGACCATGTACTTCTCACAACTACCACCATCTATATACTCTGCACATTGACCCATGATCTCCCAAACTGGGCTACAAAGACCTGCACAAGGAACAACGATATCTACTGCATGTTTTTCTAGTTGCTTCAAACAATATATATATATATAAAACCAGAAATGCCTACTCAGCCTGACTCAGTACTCAGGGAACAAAAGTTATGCTAACTTCAGTGACTGCTGTTACCATTGGCAGACCTAATGTCTTGGGTTTTAAACCTGGAAGATGACTGTGGAATAACCTACAATAAGGACTGAAGCAATTTCCCATTTGTCAACTTAGTCTTTTTGAACATAACTCCAACCAGAAGCATTTTTGATAAAATGACAGAGATTCAGGATAAAGCTACAGACAAATGAATGGACAGAAGATCTCACAAGTTATGAAATGCAAGTTATTCAGAACTGATTCACAGCTGACAGCTATGCTGATTTCTGGTACAGTCTTTCCTTCCTACAAAGTATATATATTTTGATATAAACTTTCATTCAATGAGGCAGGCAGCATTACTATACCTTTTCCAATTTTCTCTATTTCAGCGTGAATAAATGAGTCTGTCTGCACATATTTAGACACATGCACTGGGGAGCATTTCAAATAACTTAAAATAACTTTTATTTTTAACATATCAAGTGACTAGAAGCAGCTTTCCACATAATTGAAAAAGTCAAAATTGATTGGGGCAGATTAAGCAGAGACTAAGCACAAGCTGCAATCCTGTCCTTAGAGTCTATTCCTGCTCCCATATTGCAGGTGTCAGAACCTTCAGCACAAACTGCAGCTCTTGGGTTTGTGTGTCCCACTGCTCCACTAAACCCTTATGCCCTGATTTTTACTTTGATTTACCTTTCCAAAACTGTCAATTTCTGCTGCCTGGAAGCCTGGGAGTTGGGACTGTTACACTGATTTGTCTGTTCTTGGCAGGTTATATCACACCTAACTTCAGTTTACTACCATATAAAATGCACACACCAGTCTTACCGCTGTATTTTCTGTAGTAAATAAAAACTTACTTCTCTTCAGGGTTTCCCCATAGCCTATAGGCCGAGGCAGGTAATTTGTTGCCTGCTCTTTTGAAAACAACAGGATGCTCTTCTTGACCTTGGGGTCCCTCCTGATCATCTGTTGATGCTTTTTCCATCTCTGCCTTTCTCTCCTTAAAGTAACTCTCCTGGTGGAGGGTTCCTTTGGCCATGTGATCAAGAAAATTCAGAATCCATATGCAGTTCTTTAGCCACAATGGGAATGGCTCTGAAGAACAGAAGGCTGCGTCCAAGAATTCTGCAAATGTCCTTTTCTTCTCAAGGCTCAGAGGAATTTGCCATTCCCCTTGTGTCCAGAAGCATCCAAGTGATCCAAGATCTTCTGCCATCTTTTCAAAGAGACCACTCCTCTGGAAGAAACTGCTGTTGACAGGGTCCAGGTGCAGGGCTGCTGTTATCCCCTGAAGTGTGTAGAAAACAAGTTCCAATATACAATTCTGCCCAAATGCTGTCCACAGCCCAGATGGAGGATCCTGCAATGCACCTTCCATGTCTGAAAGGAGGGACAGGAGCCCATTGAATCCACTGCAGATTCTGAAAGCTGAGTGGCTCTTGGGACTCTCCAGTATCCTCAGAAGTGACTACAAATGTTGAGAAGAAAGAAGACAAAAGAAGCACTTAAATCAAGAGACCAAGAAGCTTAGAATATTTTAAAATTCCAATTTTGCACCAAAATTCTTTCACTGACGTTTCACTTTTTGAAATAAAAAAAAAAGTAATTCAAAATAAAGGTCATCACTGTACAGCTTTTCTCCTCCTCCCTTCCCCCATATTCACACAATGATTCACACAACCAGGATTTGAATGCAGTCTCAGGAGCAACCTGTGAAGTCAGCCTGACAGGTAGGGAATAGTGCTCACAGAAATAAGCAAAGAAATCAAATTTCCTGCATTACATATCCTAGTCAGTTTGGCCAGAGGCAGTTTCATGCCTTTGATTATTCTTTTATCAGTCTTCTCAGACTCTCTCAAGAAACCTGTCTTTGCCCTAAATAAATGAAAGTAGAAATTCAATTGTAAATACCCTCACATAGAAACTGACAAGAAAGCCCAGCTCTTTTTAGGCAGAATACAGTCCTGAATACATGTGAGATGCCACACTAGACGTTTGCTCATATGATTTAGGAGGCCCTTTCCAAAAATATAGTGACACAGAACGATACAAAGAATACTGCAAGCAACAGGCTCTCCTCATTAAGAAAGGCAATAATAATACTTTTTCTCAGCTGAGGTATTTTTAAAGTTTGCAGAACACTTTGGAAGAAAAAAAGCCATAGAAAATCATCTCAAGATAAAGTCACTAGACGTTATCCAACTTCGACAGGCTTAAAGCAGGTTATAATTGAGTGCCACTTGACAATATTACATATGCATAAAACCAACTTATATCACTTGTAACTTTTGAATGCTATGGGCTTGCCATTTTAAAACAAATCTAGAAAAGTTATTAAAAGTAGTGCAAGTAAAATTACTGAGAAAAAGGAGCTTGCAAGGAAACAGTCTACTGCATTTGAATGTAATCCCGAATTCTTGGGATGTTGCAAAATTCATTTCGTAAATATGATGTTCCTATGGGCACCAGGGACTATTCAAATCTGAGGCCATACTTTTTCACATTGGAAAGGTTTCATTTTACATATAGAGTTTCCCAAGAGATATCCAATGGGAGAGATTCACTTCACATCCTCCTGAAGAGGAGGAGTTTCTAACAGAAATGCATCTTCCTGTAACAGGATCTAGGACTGTAAGAAAGGGTTGTCAGAACTGAAGGGGAGGGGGAACTCTATTACTGCCATTCAATTTTGTATGGTAATGTATCAAACCAGGCAGAGACTTCTGAACAGGGAATAAATTTAATAACTTAGAGTTGAAGTTGTCAGAATGGCTTTAACACATTTCAGAGAAGGTCAACAGTAAACACATTTCCTCCAGCTCTAACTCAGTTAGAATTTAATCGCCTATGAGTTAGTATTCCTCTGTCTTAAATCTATAAAACTGATGTCTGCTGGAAACCCCTTAACTCAGTTACTGTTAACAGAATTTATTTCACACATTCCATTATTTGTTATTCTTCATAATTGTCCACGTGCCACGCTGGAATACAGCAGTGCTAATTGCATTTGGGCTCAGGCTTTAACAGCTAAATATACATTAGCAAATCAATCTGAATTTGCGTGTAACACAATCACAGTCCCAATGGATAAAGATAATAAATTCATTTCCTTACATTATGCTTTAATACAGTTATCATTTTTCAAAATTAGACACTGAAGCTGCATTTATTTTCGTATTAGTTTGGACACCATACTCAACTCTTCCACAGATAAAGTTTACTGTTTCAAATCAAAGCTATAAACTTCTTCCTATTTTTGTTTTTTTAAAGTAACATGGTTCTTTTATCATAGAAGCAGTTGTTATATTAGGTGAATTCCATTCACACTTGGTAGAGAAGGTAGAATGAAACCTTCAAAATCAATGCTAACAGCACTGCTGCTTTTCAATTTGATGTCTATGACCTAAACCAAACTAAAGTGTAGTGATTCTTTCCCCTGTTTCATTACTTATGGATCAGACCCTCTGTAAACAGAGGCTATGAACAGTTCTAATTTCTTCCTCCAAACATTAATAAGGCTCCTCCTTTCCATCCTCTCATCTCTTTTTCCCGTGACATTGGTGTATGGGAGAGATGACAAAATTAAGGACAGCAAAATTTCAATGTTGAAGAGTCAAGCTGCTCATCTCATGCCTACTCCGTCCCTTCCAATCCTTACTCCTTTACATCATCTCACATCCTCTCTTCACATCTCCACTTGTATTCACATTTGTTTCTTCTTTCTCTGTCACATTACATAGAACTGCTCATACAATTGTGCCTTTAGCATTTCCATTTCTCCCTCCTGCATTACTATTTAAGTCTTCAAAATACTTCACAATCTGATACTGACTGAAGGTGTTGACCATACATGCATTCCTAAAAATCAAACTGCCCCATTTACCATAATCAAGAGCTGCCCCATGGCTCTTATTTATTTGCACTTACCATCTTGATAAAAAGACAGTGCCGGGGAGAGTTTAAGAACAATTTGTCACAAAGCCAAGAAGTTTCTAAGAAAACAGTGTCCAAGTGAGAGTCACATTAATTACCTTCAGCAGATCTAGTTTCAGAGACAGTTCCCCTTGAGTAGAAGAACAGAGGGCCCCAATAATAATGCTCATATATTCTTCATAATTGATGACTGATAGCTGCTCCAAGATGCTGAGAGTAGCACTCCTGTAGCACTCATCGTCCAAAAATATCTTGATATATGGCACCATTCCATAGTCCTTCAGAACAACTAGGGATAAATGTGGTATCATTTGTTACTTAAACTATCCTTTGCTTGTAGTTTTTACAGGCAGATTTTTGTGTTGGTGTAAAGTGTCACATTTCTACAAATACAGCAGGACAGGTAAGAAGAGCAGCTGGTTAAAATAAAGATGACAAAAGTGGGTGGCACAAGAACAACTAGGGATAAAATGACTGCATGACCATGGTTTCCAATCATCAAAGAGGACAGCTTCCCAATAAAATAATGAAAAGGAAAAGACACCTTATTAGTTTTTAGCTTAAACATCTTTTTAATTTAGGAAGGGGACTTTTTGATGTTTTTTGACAATGTATTTATACTGCATAAGATACTGGAAAACTGATGACTCTGGGATTTCAGAGTGAATTGAGTGGACTACAGTATTCAGTAGAGTTCACTTCTGTATTACAATGTTCCACAAGATTTCCTATACATAGACCCCTTAGGTATGCCAACACTAATGTAGGAGTGTTACTCTTATCCAATCAAGCATCTGATCAAGACAAGATTTCAAATAATAGATACCATGAAAGAAAATCCAAACAAGATTTCAAATAATAGATACCATGAAAGAAAACCTGGATAAACAAACAACACACAAGAGTCATGTACATACTCTTGTTTTCCACAAGCTAAGTTTGTGTATTCTATTTAAACACTTCAGCATGATCCACACGGATGAAGGAAAAAAGCTGACTACTAGGATAAGGCTCTTTACGCAGGATGAGAAGAATATCTTTATCACATTTCTTCCTAGTGTAACACTGTTATCCCTACACTTCCAGGTTTTGTCTTCCACTTTTGACTGAAGCACAAAAGTAAGAAAATTTGCTAGTGCTCCTTAAGAGCATGGCCACCTACCACTAAACATCACAAAGGTAATGCAGGCATAGGGATTTTCTTACCTGTGTTCCTCACAGACCTCACTGTAAGGGCAGCCACCATCTTCAACATTACAGCATTTAATTCCTTCTCAGTGCCTTCTTCCGGACCAGGCAGCTGAGTTCCAGCTGTCAGTATATTAAAAGTCATAATACAATATATAAGACGTGGATAACTGTAGCTAAAATACACTAAACCAAAATGGAAAGCCAGTTCTCCAGAAAACTCTAGCTTTCTCTTAAATATTACTTACAGGATACTTGAAAGCTAAAACAAGAAAAAATACAGACAGGGTCTAGTCTGGGACTGGGAAACACAGGTCTGATTCTGTGTTTTGTAGTCCATAGCTCCTGCATAACTACAGGCAGTACTGTTAGAAGTGGTGTTTTCACTTCCCAACTGATGAAGATTTACTGTTTTAGTGATACCTGATAGGAACACACACAAATAAAAGAATATTACCGATTATGAGCTGTAAAGTGGTAAAATATTATAGCAACAGGGAGTAGTTAAATACCTAAACTAAAATCCAAGAGCAGAAATATCTGCATGTTCAAAGGCAAACAGGATCAGACAGTGTAGAGCAGGTTATTTTAAGATCTAGAAGTTGAAGTTTGCAGGCGAAATTTCTGGAAATGAAGAGAGGGGAGTAGAGATCATGTCTTTTGACCAGTCCCTCTTCACTGTGTGTTTTAATTTACAAGTTACATAGCCATTCCATCACCCATTTTGTAAAATTTACATCAAGTTACCTAAAGCAGTGAAATTTAACACAAAGGGAAAAAGAAGGCTCTATACATCAGAAGGCAAGTTTTCAAGAACCTTGGTATTAATCTTGACAATCCATATGTAAACACTCTTGTACAAAACCCTAGTTCTCTGATATCAAGAATGCGAATCCAAGTGTCCTTGCATTCCAGAACTTCTGTTGATATTCATGTCCTCTCTGTTGCTTGGAATAAATGTGTACTAGTAATTCAATTATGCTTACTGAATCAGAAGTTATGCCTAGTACTTTGGGTCTTCCCTCTTGTACTAAATTGCTATTGCATTGAAATTTAAAGGCATTTCCCAAGTAATAAAATACAGAAAAAGCTATTATGCATTTTTCTTTCTTTTAGCCAGAAGTTATAAACTTTTAAATACACGAGTCTGTCTCCTAATTAAGCTGTACCCCACAGTTATCACACCAGGACTATTACCTTCCTGTTTTTATGCTAGGAGATATCACATCAAAATGTGTGGCAGTAATTTTGTGTGACATCTGGCCAAAATTGAATAAACCGCTTTCCATCATCAGTACTCAGGATTAATATGTTATTTTCAGAGGAACTAAGCAGTGAAACTTTCTTGCTCCAATCTCAAGCTGCCATCCTAGGGAACTCCCAAGTAAGACCCGTTTAAAAGCGTGGGCTGAAGGGTTCCATTCTGAATAATTCATCATACACACTAGTGAAGAATAACCCAGAATGGTTTAGGCTGATGAAGAGAACAGCAAAGATTTCAGAGAGGACACAGCTTAAGGTGTCATACATTTAGGCCAGTTGTCTTGCAGACAAAATCTAGATACTCAGTAAATGAAATACACAAATTTACAGTAGAAAGATTATTCATTCCTATTGATCAGCCTTAGTAATACAAGTCATTGTGAGTGGCATTATGTTGTACCTGACTTCCTCAGGATCTTGGCTTGCTTCCTCAAAAGTGCCAGCAGTAGACCTAAAAACCCAGAGTCACGGAATATGTCGCTGAACAACAGGTCCTTCTGGGTCATGCTGAGAAGACACTGGAGAGCTGTTAAGGTGCAGAATGGCACTATGTTTTCCTTTATCAAATACTGAACCTTCTTCAAAATTTCATGAGGGACATAGGACAGGTCTAGGACTATGGATTCCACCAGTCTGAAGAACTGGACTTGGACTGGGTGTGGTTTGAAATGGATTATATCAGTAAATTGGCTGATAGGCTGCAAGGTCCATTCCAGAAGAAAGAAGTTCGCTCTGTCCCAAGCCCATATGGTACCAATTGCGGCCAAGATTCTTCCACACAGGTGCTCATCATTACTTCTCTGGAAAATGGACTGCAACACCTGAAAAGCCTGGAGGTTTTTCACAGTCATTCCTGTGGGATAAAAACAGGTGAGATAATTTTTCACGAGTGCTATTTAAGTCTGCAAGCACCATAACAAAAATATTAAATCATGTCTGCAAGTGAAAATAAGACTAACAGACATGAAGGATGTGATTGGGAGGCATATTCTTGACCTTGGATCAGACCCTACAGATGACATGGTCAGTTTGATAGTAGGTAGCATTCAGGCTCCTGTAGTATTAACACATAGATCAGAAGGTGCCATCTCATACTCCTTCCTCCATATCAAGACACAAAATGAACAGAGCTTCATTTTTCTATGACCTGCCTATACATAGCCATGTGTGTTTGTATATATATGTATATACATATACTATACCAGAAGACTGTGTCCATTCAAAATTGAAGTGTGGTAATTGTGGATGTACAATATTGCCAGAAACTTTCAGTTCAGTTTTTCCACAGGTTGTAAGGCAAGTCAGCATGTCCAGGATCTCATCCAGATAGGGGTCTCCTTCATTTTGCTGCAATCCCTCACATCTAGGAATAAAATTTGGAACAGTCACATGTTGATACCTTTGTAATACAAACATTTTGGATATATCATCAGGTACCGAGCATACAGGAATTATACACAGTAGCTTCACACCATGGTAGAGTTCTGAAGCAGAACAAAACTTACAGGCTGAAGGAAACTGAAGTGACACTAAGAGTCCTCTGAAGTAAAGGAAGATAAATGTTGGACTTTAGTCCAGTTATGTGTCCCTTAAAAAAAAAGTAATTCTCTCCAAAAAATATTTGACTTGGGGAGTAAAAACTTAAATTTTGTGAGAGTTCAAAAAATTAAAACAGGCACTTCATATTAAGAGGTGGGTATATGGTTGACAAGATAAGGAACTTGATAACTGAGATAAATAACAGTCTCAGGCCTGAGGAAGAGAAGAATATTGTTTTGTCTGAGCTCTGTGAATCAAGGATGGCATGTCTCTCCTATGGAAGGAAATAGTTTGAATGGTAACCCCAGATTTGTCATAGTTCCTAGACTGAACTGAGAGTGTCAAAGGACAGAGCTGCTCATCCCATCATGCTCTTCCGTAATGCTTAGATGGGTCAATTCTTAAGGAAAACTGCAGCATTTGGGCCTGGGTTAGTGGCAGAGCAACAGACTGATGCTGGAAGCTAGAAAAATCTCAGAAAACAAAACAAAATGTTCTGGTCACATCTAAACATAAAAAAAAAGGAAAAAGAACAAATAAATGCTTTCTTTGAAAGAATGTTACAAGCAAGATTCTTCTTACCTTAATAATTAAACATCAGAGAAGAGAAAATCTGGTCACACAAATCCTCTGGAAAGAATCTCTCTGTTGATCCCTTTGTGCCAGTATATGTTGGGAAAAGAGACTAATCTGAAGCCCTGAGAACCTGTACGGTGTTTTTGTCTCTCAGCCTAGTTACATCAGTTAAAAAGGATGGGGGCATTCATAGCCCTTACTGAAAAAGATCCTGTGTTTCTGCCCCTTTGTGATTCGAATTTAATCAGAAATATGCATCTCAACACAGCTTATTTATAAGAGAAAGCTAGACAAACTCTGGTAACCAATGAAAACACAGGGAAAGGTGTTTTCCAACTGTAAGTTAATAATTTTGTGCCATTCAATAATCAGAAGAAATCATACTCACTCACAGACATCTTTGAGTTCATGATTCAATTTATAATCCTCTAGATCCAAATTAAAAAACGCCCTCCCTACCCCAGTCTTTGTTCGGGAACCAGAATTCTCACAAGTGTAGTAGTAGTACAAGAATAGGACAAAGCCAGAATGGAAATAAAAAGATCTGGAAATGCTCTCTTCAAATGATATCAAAGAAAAGCAGAACAAAGCCCCTCAGTGTCTCTGGGGAAGAGTCATAGTGTACTGTTTTTGACATAGCAAACTAAGAGTTTGGTTAGACAACTCAAGCTGACAAGAAGAATAACAGACTCTGCTTTGAACACTTGATTAGAATAACTAGTCATGTTTTTGCCTGATATGTTTATATTCACCTTGGTTCTGAAGAATGTAAACACTTCAGTTGTAAGACTGGGTGGAGTTTGTTTGCTTTCTGCACAGCAAGGAAATAGTGTTTTCCTCTCTAGCTGACTGCATTTCTGGATCAAGAGTTCACCTTAACTGAGACAAACGTCTCTGACCTACCTCCCCTGTAAAATTAGCTGATGAAGACTGTTTGTCTTGTGTTCAGAAAGTCCCTATCCCACCTGCAGACTAACTTCTCCTATACTGTTCTTTTTCTGTTGTGGTTTCAGTAGAAGTTATGTACTGCTTGCCTTCCTAAAACAACAATGAAAGACCTAATATCAAGGTCTTTATTACTGACTTTGCATCCACACAGGATTCCCTATATGCTTCGAGACCGCCATGTATTCTGAAAATGAAGTTTTATCATCCTCTAGAAGCCTACTAAAAATCTCTTTACTTACCTGAGTAAAATTTTTAGCAGGAGTTGGTAGCCATCATTACTTTCAAACTCTACCAGTAAAGCTGATGATACAGGATAAGAGTCTTTCACAAAGCACAAAACAATACTAGCAGCTTCACACACATCAGAAGCAGGCAGAGTATCAGCCAGCTTAAAGAGATTCTGAACAGCTATTTTAATGCAGTCTACAGCTGGGGAAAAAAAAAGGCAGGTATTTAAAAACTGTCAGTCAAGCAGTTCAAAGTTATTAACAAAAATGAAACAAGTTTAAAAAGATATTTTTCAGCAAAATAGTAATCAGTTAACTCTTTTTCTAGAAAGAAAAGACAAGACGATATATGAATATCACACTCACTTCAGAAGGTACATGAAGAAAATTGCAGGCTTTACAGCATGCATACATTCTTTGCTTAGCCCCCAGAAGCTGATTTAGTCTCAAGAGCATAAACTTCCAGCCCACCCACTCACCCAAATTCATATAGTGACTCCAGCTGTCTGAGCACAAGGTAAGCAGAGGCTTAACAAATTTAACTCCCTTCTGCCAAGTTAATCACACACTCTGTGCAGAGTTCATAGATTAATTCTTTGCTCAATGAGGCACATGTAATGGGGTACACACATTTTGCTCTGAGCAGTAATGCCTGGTTTTCCTGTCTAATCTGATGGCCAGTCCTTCCAGGACAGCTTCTTACCATCTCACCCAGGAAACCAAATCTTTAGTTTAAAAAATAAAAATACTTATATGCCGTTACTTCATGGCAAGGAATGCTGACAGTAAGGTGTGCACTATAAAACTACTTTTTCCCTTCTAAGAAATTGAGACTTGTGGCCTGCACACTTCTTAATACCAAAAAAAAAAAAAGGTAAAAAACTTCCTTAAGTCAATAAAGCCTAGGAAGAAATGAACCGATTATGATGTTATCCAAAAGATACTGTTCCTCTGGCAGTGGCCCCAGCCTTGTATTTAGTATTCATCAATCTTAGGCTCACAGACTGAGTCACGTAAGAAAAAACACAATACGCTTGCCCTTGCCTACATCAGTGTGATCAAGTGGGATTGCCTGTACTTTTATTTTTTTGTGTAAAAGGCCCTTCAGTTTTCAGATGACTATCAGTGCTAAATAAAGCTCCTGTCTACAAAGTCAAGAGCCCATTCTTCACAGTTGACTATCAAATAATGTAGAGGTAGAAATATATCCTGGGGAGAATCTTTTTGAGAATTCATTCCTAGTGGAGCTGTGAGGAAAGGAGAAGCCAAATTACTAAACCAAACCTTGTAGGTACACAATGCTGTTTTTAGTTTGAGCCTTTGAAATGGTTCTCAGAACACAGCCTGTAGGTACTTTCCACGAGTGGCTGCACTGGTCCCAGAGGGAAGCAGTAGCTATAATCAGTGACTGAAGCTTATCAGCTGCCAGAAGTTCCTCTACACCTTGTTCCTCTCTGTACATATTAAGCATTATCTGAAAAGCAAACAAACATCAGCTGCAATAAAACTTCTACAAATATCCAGGAGAAGAAGAAAAATCAGTCAGGGGAGGGGATTATAAGTTTGATACTAATATAGTGAGAAAGTATGTACTGCAATGAACAACTAAAACTACCACTAGGACATTCTTAATGGATTTTTTCACACTTAAAGTCATGCTGTTGCACTTAACAAAAAAGCAAGAGATACAATGGCATCATCTCAGATTGTTTTATTCTGTTATTGATGCTTGTTCAACAGTTTTCAGTATAAAATTACTTCTTTTTATGGTAGTTTGAATCAATCCCCTGCTAAGAGCCTAAGTGTATCTGAATGCCCAGTGCAACGAACTCCCAGAGGCACATCTCACCTCAACAAGCATTTCCTGAGTTTGGGCGCCATCCTCACTTGTCTCTCCATCATCACTGGTTTTCTTCAGAGGAAAAGTGAAGAAAAGGTATAGGCACTGCATCAGAGCAGCTGGAAGTCCAGATCCAATGATGTTCCACATAGTCCTCTAAGTAAGCAAAATAAAGATCAGTCCCTCCAGAAGCTGACCACAGTTTCCTTGTGGTTCTACACGTTGACAGTAGTCATGGCAGATGAAAGAGCTACTTGAGCATTTTATCCTTATGAGTGCTCTAGGGACCACAGGACTGGCTATCAAACAGCATGGCTGTACAAGTCCACTTGGTAGAAGTCAATTCACTGACCATGTATTGCCATAGCTGTTCCCAGGATCTCTCACTACAGCTCTGACAGAGATACCATGTCCTGCATGTGGAAATCTACAGTCAAAGCACACAACCTGCAAACTAAGCAGCAGCTAAACCAGCAGTAAAGGCCAGGGGCACACCATGCCCCCTTTACCATTAGTTTCCAGGACACCCTGAAGCTATACAGGCCTGGTATATTAAAAGCATGAATTCTTCATTCACTCCTTGACTCAATATAGCAGCAATTTAACTATAATGCCTTTGCTTTTTTAACATGCTGAATAACTGCACACACACACTTCTAAATGTACGTTTTATAAATGCAAGAGACAATTTCTTCATAGTGTTTCTCAACACTTAGTTTCTTCTCATCTTCACCATGGCTGTGTACAACTTCAAGAGAAGTTCCAATGTGCGTGCTTGGCACACAGTAACGAGAACAAAACTCAGCAGCAAATTAAGCAGAAGAATGAGGTTTGTGATATGAAGTTTTGTGATAGGAAGCTTTGTGAGTGTGCATTAGAAAAAAATTGCAATGTCTTAAATCCCTGAAAAACACAAACCTCATCAGAAACCTCATGCTGTGACAAACTATATATAATTTTTATGGAGGTCCTTATGACATAGAACACGGGCACTAGAATCTGACAGCAAGATTTTATTTTTGTATCTCTGAATAAGAAACTGCTCAACTAAATGCCATGGATAAACAAATCACTGATGCCCATCAGCAGGCTGCACTACTGATGCCAGTCTGCATTCAGGATGACTGTACAGGTAGAATTTGTGAAATGCTTCAAAGAAGCTACCAGGATGGAAAATCCAAGCACTGCATTACCAGACAGACAGATCCTTACCAGTCACCTTTTGGGTATGTAAGCTGGAGCAATAGAGAAAGGTTGAACATCAGTAATACAAAATGAGGGGCGGGGCAGGGAGCAGATAAAGAAGAGGAACACTAGAGAAAACAGATGTCTCATTCAAAACAAAAAGGGTGTCTGAAAGCACAGTCATTACTTCTCTTGCTTTAGAAAAGTCTGGCCTATAAACCTGGTGGTGTGTCCTCTGGCTGTATACCCTGGGCATGCTGAAGCTCCAAGTATTGGGAATAATGCAAACACAGACTGAGCTGTCCCACTGTTGGGGTGGCTACACAGTTTCTCTGAAATTAAAAGGAGAAAGCCCTTTGTACTAATTTCTCCTACCAAGTCAGTCCGTGAGAGCAGATACACTGATTTCAGGAGCAAATGGCCATCTTCTGCTTCCACTTTCTGTTGCAGGAATTGCTCCAAAGCCAGACGAGCTTCTTCTGTGAACCACAAAAACATTAAACTTAAATTCCTTAATCAAAGATTAAAATGCTGCATTGATGCAGAGTCTTAACAAATCTGACAAATTTTACAGTAGCAGGAGTTCACTGAAGTGAACAGAAAGACAAAAGTTGATCCAGCATCAGGCTCATGTCAGTTAATGCAAACTATGTGTCTCAAACTGACAAATTTCATTGGGAATACCAGCTCAGTTCATGAAGCCTGTCGGCTGAATGTCCAACAGCCACCAGGAAAGCCATGTGTGGCTAGCAGTATTTTTCTTGCTCAAGAAAGCTCCTCAGAATAGTGTGTAACCTACTCTCTAACTCTTATATGCATTATGGAGTATCAATTTCCAGCTACAAAAGTTCCAAACCCAAGATCAGCATGGTATAGAAGACCAGACCTTCAGTGCAATCACCTAAAATCAGTGCTAGCTCACACCTACTAAAATACCTGCCTTGCTACACAGCATTTTCCTATTCCCTCTTTATTTCCAGCACAGAGGACAGCAGAGAGACAGCACATTTCCAGAACAGGTGGATCCAGGGGATATGCTATGGGACCATTACCTGCAGGTTTGCCATTGAGGTTCCTCTTAATTTCTTTGGTCAGAAGCTTGGAAACCTCACCAGCTAACAGCTGAATGTTGGGGAACACAACTAGTCCAGCAGACTGTTCCCAGGCCTGAAATCCAAGCGTAACTGTTAAGTCTTTCTGACAAATCATGTCTTTGGTAGATTATATACTAATAAATATAAACAAACAGAGCTAACATTCCCCTGCAAAATTCCCCTCCCATCCAGTATAGTCCATTAAGCAGCATCTCCTAGACAGATAGGAGTACGACACTACAGATACAGAAGTCAACATGGAACTACCCTTTGAATCACAAAACACACCTACTGGAGAGCTTTTACAGTATTTTCTACATTGAGGATAATCAAAACAATGTAAATGTTTGTCAGCCTATGTCACTAATCATTTGTATCAAACATTATGTTAGTCCCTCTCAAAATGTAACAAACACCCTGAAGAAAAACAAATTTATGGGCAAATCTATAAACAATTCATAAATAAGTTTATAACTTACTTGTTCATGAATGGACAAGCAACTTAATGCAAAATTTACTCGATAAACAGTAGGACCTGTTGATTCCCTGAGTTTGACAAACAGAT
The DNA here is from genome assembly GCA_013396735.1 of Grallaria varia. NCBI lineage: Eukaryota > Metazoa > Chordata > Aves > Passeriformes > Formicariidae > Grallaria > Grallaria varia. The sequence goes on along the minus strand of VWZG01012825.1, from coordinate 214,910 downwards.
CCCCTCTTAAATGTGTCTTAGCCCTGCCTTTGGGGGAAAAAAAATTCAAGGCAAATAAAAAAAATATATTCCAGCAGACTAATACTATCACATACAACCTGCCTCCAAGAAGCAGGTACCATTACTTTAATACAGAGCATCTGATACTATTTACCTTATTGCATTAGCAATAGATCAGCCTGAAACATCTCTGCCCCCAGCAACCTTGAAAATTTTCTTTACTAAAGTCTCATTCTAGAAGCTCTGAAAAAAAAATCACACTTAAGGCCAGATGATAAAAGGAAGATAAAAATAATTACATATTTTTTCCTAAAATAATTTAGAGCAGACAATATTGTCTGCCAAGAAATCAGTGTAACTCTTTGTGAAAGATGATCTTCTAAAAATATTATTTCCATCCCTGCCATTGCTTTCAAGTCCTTGTTCTTTAACCATGAATGGCAGCTTGTGGACAAGCTATTTCTTTCCCCACAAAATGACAGTCGTCTGTCAGTAATTAGGCAAGCATTTACTTTTTACTTCATTTTACTGCAGTCAATACAGTAAAATGCACCCAACTCTTCTTTCTGTGCTACAAGAGTGACATACAATTGCACAGTGTGCCAATCAATAATATTAAAAAAAATTAGTTTTTTGAGATTTTGACCATAAATTATTTTCAGAGACACTCAGGTGCAGGAGCAAGATCCATCAATTTCTCCACTTTTGATGCAGAAGTGAGGGGAGAACTGCAAAGGACAGAAGCAAGCTGGGCAAACACAATGACAAGAAACCCACAGCCACTTCAGAATATACAATGTTTGTCATTAAGCTATACCCTTTCTCAGAAGAAAGCAGTGATAGATTCCTGCCCCTCTTCCTCAAATAGGAACATCCTCTTAACACTTCATAAAAGCCTTGTTATACTCACTTTTCTGCTAACAGAAAGAGCAGGATAAATTTTAGAACTTCAGACCATACGCGACAGAGAGCAGTAATCAAATATTCATAGCAATGCTACTAGTCCATCTCCCTACAAAGCAGGCCAATAATGTTCTAATTTTACTGGTGATCTTCCTGTGGGTCAGACACCAAAATTTAGAATATATTGCCCTCTAAGAAGAGACCTATTACTTCCACGTTCATGTTTGAGCCTATAGAAGATCTGTATCTGGAAGGATATTAACCTGATTCCGTTCCAGGATGTCTGCCTTCAGGGGAAACTCAAATAACATGGTATCAATCTAACTTGATTTTCTTTCTTCCCCTTAAGTCAGTTTCTACACGTTTAAGATTCTGCCACAAGTTCCCCATGTCTGCTTTTGCCATCTGTCCTTCCTATTCCATGGTTTGTGGAGAGATGTTAGTTCAAAAGCCATCCATGTAACAGAACATTCTGACACTTTCTGAGACACCAAGAGGGAAGACACAGAAGGCACATTAAAATGACTTCCTGGCCCTGAATCACAAGCAGATGGCTAACATTTTCCTCCTACACCTTCTCCTTCTACGTCAATGAGTATCAATGAGTAATGAGCCCCCACACCCCAGGTGTCTCCTGGTTAGTGACCCCTCTCTCCAGCCAACTGAGTAAGAGCTAAAGCTCTTTAAAACAGAAAGACAGAGATGCACTGGCATCTGTGTGATCGAACCAGGAAAGGACAAGCCAAGGAAAAATCCTCCAAGGAGGCAGATGACTGCTAGAGTTCACAGTTAAACAGGAGAAAGTAAGGTAGTTTCTGTAAGAACTTCATGACATGTAAAGCTCAAATTGATATGTGTTTTCCCAAGCCCGTGGAAGCCTGGTGGGATATGAAGGGAATAAAAGTCACATGGGGAAAGATAAAATGACTCAAAGCTAAAGGGCCAGAGCATCCACAATGTACTCAAACCAATGATGGAAGGCCAAAATGCTCTAGTCACACTCCTGAACCTAAATGCCTACAAAGCACTGCAAAGCTCCACTAGCACATCTATGGAAAGCAGAGGGGAAGAATCTCTCAGGGTACCAAATAAAGCGTTAAGCTAATGAAGAATTCATCTCTCCATTCTGAATATATTTTTTAAGAATGTAAAATCCCCTTTTTGTGAGCATTACTGAAATTCAGGTAATCAGTTTCTACAACCCTAAAGCTTGTGACATTCGGCACTACAGAAGGAAACATGATGGATATGGATATAGATATGGATATGTACAACATTGCCAGTCACTCAGCAATACTCACCTTGCCTCCTGGAAACATCTGTCCTTCGACATACTGGTACTAAAGTTTATTTCTCATGTGTCATCATAAATAAGTAATTTCCTGCTTTGCTGTCCAATCTTTAATTCTTGAGACTTCTAGATTCTATAACTTTTATCACCTTTGTTCAGTAACAACTTCCTCAGTCCTTTGAAAGTTTCACTTCAGAAAATTACCACCACATGAAAGGCATCCTTGCTATTCACACTTAATTTATGATCAGCAAATCTAAAAATGTTGTATATAATCTCATCTCACTAAGACTTGCTTAATTCATGCTCATTACATGGTATTCAAAAACTAAAGCTGCAACAGAATTCGGAAACTTGGAAATCTTAACATTTCACTGTCACTGCAAGTTTAAGGGAGGAAAAGCTCAGCAAAAGAATTTCACAAAAAGCCTCTTGCTTACAAGAGGGGGAGGGAGCAGTTTGGAGAGACTATCTTCTACAGCAAAGCCTGTCTTCACTGGAATGAATTAATATCCTCAAAGCATTAAGGATGTATGTTTTCCATGGACCTTCAAGAGGAAGGAAGACAGGAAGTCTGAAAACAGCACTAGAAAAAAGCAGAATACATGACACTGTTGCTCCAAGTAAGGCTGTAACTTGTTGGTGTGCTGTCTCAGGAAAAAAAAAAAAAAAAATCAGTAACATTTTCAGTATGCCATTTTAAAAGCAGATTCATGGAAAAAGAAGGTTCTCCTCCACAGAAAACTCAGATTATCAGTCCTGATCTGACTTTGAAGAGCATTCTTTGAAGGCTGAGAAAGGAATGTTGCCCCTTTGCAAAGCCAGAAATTTTGTGACCTGATAAAGTGGTGGTGAGCTCCCAAGAGAGAAAAGCCTGCCCCAGTACATGTAGTGCTCTATGCAGAGAGAGAGACTAATTTCCAGTGACAGACTCATATGCAGAGCAACAGCTCATTTGTTCAAATACAGCTTTTGGTTCAGGCGGGACACTCTTCTGTGCAAACAAATCCAGAAGTTGAGAGGAAGTGGTGAAAAGTGAAAGCTTTGTAGGGTAATCAAAGTATCTGTAGGATTCTTTAGATTTAACGAGAAGGCCACTTCTGAGACTCCAGGCTATACACACATTGCCTTTTCAGACCCTTCCACTCATTTTGCCTTCACTGCCTTGGACCAGGGCAAGTTTTTACTCAAACACAGCCAACTCCTCACAATATGCTCCACCAGATCCTACCCACAACTCAGTTGTTTCTATCAGACTGCCACCAGGGAGTGGTCTGTTTCAGTGCTATTCACTGACACCATCATCTATAGCCTGCTAACTAAAATACTCTAGTTCTCAGCTCTGCCCCTCCTCCATGGTATGACTTTGCTCATTCCACAGTCTCCTCATCTCTCCTACACAACTCCTCTCCCAAGCACTAAAATTAGACATCAGCACTGCATTTCACCTAACTGGCTTCATTCCACAGTGATATTTTCCTAGACAAACTGCGCTCAGCCCCCCCTCAAGTAATAAAATAGATGACGCAGACATGAAGTGACCTCTTCATTTGGAAAGATGCCTGTCTCATCAACATTCTTTGACTTGAAGAACAGAATTTAGCCACCCATCAAAGTAAAGCAGTGCTCCCCCATGCACTTTTGTCATACTAACCTAGCAGGTTAGGTAGATGAAAGGAGGACAAGAAACTCTTTCTTCAGGCTCCCAATCAAGCAAAAGCATTTATCACATAGACAAAGGGATTCTGCTTCAACTAACTACACTGGCAGTTTGGGTGACCATGGAAGGAATAGGGCAACAAAAACTCAAATTTACATCTTTGACATCTGCACCAAAGGCAACAAACCTGTAAGAAGAGGGGAAGAAAGTCCAGCAGCCTTCTCTGTTGATCCTCTGGGATAAGAAATGGAGCCACCTGCTCATACTCTACAAACTGTTTGGCTAGAGTCTCCCACAGGAGGGTATGGCTCTGGGGTAGCTTGTCCTTGCTGCACACAGGCTGCTCTGGTACTTCTATGTCTCCATCACCAGGGCTTTGCTCTTGCTGTCCTGCTTTGTTAGGTGCATCCTCCAGCTGTCCCATGAGTTCAGCTGCTTTGTCCATGCTGAGATGAGACCAGATAAAGATACTGTTATTTACAGTTAGATCATCTCTTACCATTCCACTCTCCTATGGAACTGACAGTTTTAACTCTTGGAGTTAGACAGTTTAGAAATATGGAAATGCTCTCAGTCATTTATGCTTTTACAATTCTAATGGCAAAGCACCCTGCTCCCGTACAAGAACATTACCACCTTGCAATCACATGAACAAGCTGCCTTCCATGAGATGTGTGCATGTGCTACACAACCCATCTGGGCTTTGACAGGAAAAACCAGCAAACCAGCCCCAGCTTTGCCACTGAGCCAGATCCTCTCCCTTACTCAGTCACCCCAACTATAAAACAAGTTATAAATATTACCTTCATCAGATCTGCAACAGGAGAGCACTAGCCAAGAGCCAGGTTATACATTTCATTGAGTATGGATGCTAAATTAACTGCACATCACTGATATATTCCCCACCTAGAGTGGGGCTGAAGCCCTGTCTGGAACAGAAGCTGTGCGGAAGAGCCAAAGGTTCCCCACATGGGTGTGCTGGCCCACAAAAGCAGCCAGATTCAGTTCTCCTATATGACGTATGCACAGTTCTGCACAATAGGTAGGTATTTTCACTGCAACATTACTTGTTTTGCAGATCCTGTAAACTGAAGTGGATATGCCTCAATAAAGGAGCATGGTGCTTCTAGCAGTTTCATTTCCATGAGATTTAATTTTAAATGAGTCCATCTTGCACTATAGGTAGGGGAATCCTTCTAGTACCCTCATCTCAACCCAAGTCTTCTCATCTACTTCACAACCCTGTTTTCATCCATAGTCTCTGGGAGGTCACTTACACAGCCTTGAATCCATAGGAGCTCTAGTCCTTTGCCATAGCCTTCTGTGACCTCCCCCTGCTGTGTTGAGACAACATTTCCACCAATGGAAATCAGGCTTATCCAGTACCATCAAAGTCACCCATATGCTTACTGGTGTTTATGTCACTGTCTGACTACTCAAAATATGACAGGACAAATCATCACAGTGTGGGTAGGCAGATGGGAGTTGTCACCAAGATGAATGTAGCTCACTTTACTTACCAAGTACACTGTCTTTTAAGAGCCTAGGAGAATCTTTAACACACCATTACACCTCTCTCAAAGAAAAACACCAATATAGCCATTCTAGTTTGTCAACAAAAATGCAATAGAGCAAATATAACTAAAATACTGAGTCAGATCTGCACTACCAATACATACATCCATTAAAATAAGTTTCAAAAGAGTGTACTATGAGCCTAGTTTAGAATTATGAGCCAATATAAACATTACACTTGGGATTCTCTTCCTTCACCTTCCAAAAGTTACACAGCTAGCTCACTGCTTGCATTCTGCCCACTCTATGCCAGATGAATCAGTTTCACTTCCACACTCACACAGCAGCTCTGTACTTCAGAGACAAAGAGCATGACATTATCTTGTCACTGTGCTCCACGCCCCGGGCAGCAAGCTGATGGTTCCAATGGACACGTATGCCTAGATGTAAATTCTAATGCTTTACAGTACAGCAGAGTCTAATTTACTCTATCACAGCCCATACTCATTCCTTTGCTGGGAGATGGAGGGCTGTGAAATCTTGATCAGTCTCCAAGGAACAGTCAATCCAGAACTTCCTACCTCAACAACATTTTGTTTCACTGCTGTTGTTTTCCCTAATTATCTGTGTTAAGACAACACAGTCCTCTGAGCAGAAAAATTGTGATGACTGCCTGCACAGAGTAAACAGGAAAACTCTGTTCCTCATGACTGTGTGGGAGTGACATTTGTCATATGTTATACTTAACTCTGGTGTGGGATTTTGGCCCACTTGAGTCATCATGAAGCTATACAGTGCGTTGATTGAGAAAGTCTGTTCTAGGGGCTTCAGTGAGAATAGTTCACTTTTTCAGCAAGGCTGCTCTCATCCTAAACAGCATGACCATTCTCTTCCTAAAGGAAATCTCTCACCTTGGAAGCTACTCCACTAAGCTTAGATCAATGTTAAGCAACAAGTAACTCACTCCCAGTGCCTATATTCATCTTTGTCATTTGCAACCCCAAGTTTTTATGGAGGCATTCTACAGACAGTGAACCCAAGTCATGGAGAGGTGAATGGAGTGCCTACGGTGCCCTCAGAAGGTCAGTGACTGATCCATCAGCTCCCTAAACTGCACTGCATGGCCCTGCAAATACATTTACCAATTTCTCTCTTTCTATTCATACTTTCTTTACTGAGCAGGACTTTCTTGTTGGTGGCACAGCTAAAGCAAGCAGGGATGGTCACTCAAAAAAGTTTGCTCTATGAATCCATGTAATGAAGGATTTCTTCCCATCTCCACAGAAACTCTTATAGCCAGATACACACACACAACTTCATTAAGGAAGATCTAATTGTAGCAGGCTATGTAAGACATTTGAGTGTACGTGGAAATATTTCATCTCCGGAAATACATGAAAACAAAATGAAGATGACTATTTTACTCATTATTTCTTCTATCTAGAATACAAAAGACATATTAGACTAAACATCAGTCCTCTGGTATTAGTCTGTTGACTCCACTTGCACTATCTGCTTTAGATATTACTTCTCCTAATCAAATTGTAAGCACAAGAAAAGACTATTAAGACTTCTAAATCCTTTATGTTTTCTATTCCTCTTGGAGGATAAGTATTCTTCTAGATCAACCACAAACCATAGGGTCCAGCATTCAAATATCTTAGGTATTAAGGATAGTGTAGATACTTGGAAAAAGTCTTGCATGTTGGGTCTCTTCTAAATTCCACCATTTTTTCCAATCCTCAGTGTAAGTTAATAGCTTATTTCAGTTTTGGTAAGTTTTTGTGTTTGATTCTTGATTAATTTTGATAAGATACTTTTTGACAAGTATCACAATAATAGAAAAAGTAAAGTCTAAATAATAAAAGTTTTAGAAGACATGAAGTGAAAATGTATCAAATAAATCTGATGCTGTCATTCAGAAAGTAGTGTCAGGTTACAGAGAGGAAATGTAACTTAATCATGTATTTTCCCTTTTCTTCTGAACAGTGTGAAATCACATGGCAATGTGGCTATGACTTTTCAGACTGAAAAGGCAAAAGGGAAGAAAGACCTGACCAAAGCTGGGATAACACTGTTACTAACAGCTTATGAGTTGGACAAACATGATTTTTTAAATTATATTTTAATTATATTTATCTGTGATTACCTCCCCCAGCAGTTCAAAGAAGGATCCCATTCAACTACAAAATCCCAATTTGCACCAAAATAAAGAAGTTTACTTATACATTTAAAATCATTTGTTACCATGGCAAGATGACTGACCAAAAGACAATCAACTCTCATACCAAATTTCAGAGACTAGTCCACTTTTTATAGTAAGCATTTGCAAAAAAAGTTAGATATTTGAGTGTGCATGGAAATCCTTAACATCCAGAAGTACATGAAAGCAAAATAAAGACTACAATTTGCCTCCTTATTTACTCCAACTGTTCAGATGACAAATGTAACTCCATTTACCTTTTCCAATAGGAGAATTGCAATAACTTTAATCAAATCATAAAATTTACCCATCTTTACCAGTTCCATTTAATCATAAAATCTATGGGGAACATATTCTCTCTTCTTAAGTTCTGGCACAATGCTTTATGCAATAGAAGCCTAATCTGGATGGTGCCTTGAAATAGAAATAGCTGACAAAATACAAGCAACATAAGGTTTTTAAAACACTTTTCAACTTAGAGAAGGCTGAATACTGTTCAAATAATAAGTCCCATTTCAGTAGGACATAGATTATACTTTCATTTGTCAGCAATAAAATATAATTTCAGTTCGTTCAAGAATGTGTGACCCTATTATTATCAAAGAAGTTGCATTCATTTACACTAGGAATTTATTTGTCCAAGCATATTTTTAACTTTTTAAGTATAACTAAATTGGACAAGGCATTTCTATTATCTCAAAAATAAAATTCAAACATTTAACAGCATTTCTCTTTATATTTGCTTGAAGAGCATCTCCAAAAGCAGCTATAAAACTGATTTAGGTCCTCCCTTATGTACCCAGTCTTCATTTTTTGTTTTAAAAATTATCTTCTAAACATGTAACATGGAACAGTTTCTTCTCTGGATTGCATATACCCTACTGCAGACAAGGGAGAAGTAGAGATATCGGGTATACTCACTTCTGAGATGTGGTCCTCCTGGAAATGAAACATTGCCCCCATCTCAAGAGCACACAGAATGCTTCTGTTCAGCCATGAACATGATAGTAGTAACAATCTCAAAGGACTAAAAACCAGAGTAAATCTCAAAACAACAGCTCTCAGATATGGACATTCAGTTAAATCATATCTAACAAGTCTTCACTAGCAGCAGCAACAGATCTGTAATCCTATTATCATCTCTAGAGTGAAAGATGCAAGCAAACCACTGGCCATTTTTCCTCTTTGTACTGCAGTTTAGGGTGAACTTTGACCAAAACCTTTACTATTTGAAAATGGTCCTACCACAACAAACCAGTTGCAGATAATACTGCACTTTTCTTCAGCATGTAATAGTCTGTTCCTTTTATTTTCACAGTAAATCTCTTGACATACCTGGGCTCCTAGATTTGGCAGCTCTTGTTGCAGTCAATAACCACATCCAGAGAAATGCGTATGAGTGCTTCTGTCCTAATAGGCATCTTGGTGCACACAGCAGCTCCCACTCTCCTCTTTAAACTTTCCACTGTGAATCGCCTGATTAGCTGCTGCACTTACTTCCTGAGGAAAGCAGAAGTGAAAAGCAAATGAGCCACAGCTCAGGACCCAGCAAGCTCCCAAAGCAACTTAGAACAGCTCAGCTAACACACAAACCAGGCAGCCGTAGCATGCTTCTCCCTGGGTCAGGAGTAACCAGGGAGTTCCCCCTCTGTACCATATTCACAAAAAAAAAGGGGTGAAGGAGAGTGGGATTGGTTTAATTTTGGTTTTAAATTTAAGGTTTACAAAACTACTGCAGGAATACAGGACCACAAAGCTCATGCTTTCTGTGCAACAATCTGTGCCCAGAGGTCAAGAAACAGTTGGAGTCCTTCCTTAAATGCAGCGCCCTTGAAATAAACACACTTGAATGCTGAGGTGAATGCTTGTCCCAGACCTCTCTACTAAAATGGTCAAGGCAGCTACTCAGATGCAGGGGCAACCAAGCACTATAAACTCATTGACACCATAAATTAACCTAGACAGCTATGGGCTTGGGGGGACATTATTTCTCAGTTGTCTAGCTGCTTTTTTGTTCTCCATAAAACTTATGTGGAAGGGTTTATAACTGTTTTGTAAGGGGAGGTGGACTTTAAACGTTTCTACACAGGAAATTCAAGTGTTTCCAACTGCTTCTGCGCAACAATTTTATAGTGACCTTGAGAATCAGTGGGATCATGACCTTACAGTGACTGAAACCTAGGTGGTTAAAGCTGTTTTCTGTTGACATCTACTTCACTCAAATGCTTGAAAAAGTGTTCAGGAGGAAAACTTTCTCTTCCAGCTAAGCTGCAATTTATCTGGATAAAATGCAGCTAATCCAGGTTGAAGACTCCTGATAAGTAATAAAACAGGGCAGCAATTGCCTAAACACCACAGGGACCTCTCGATGCAGTGGTGCTCCTGACAGAACAATCCCAGAGGACTGTTCTCATCCCTTCCAGTAGAAATACATTGTATTGAAAGAAAGATAAACAATAAAGGTAGAAGCAAAATCATGGATTTAGTTCATCTCCTTACAGATTATACCAGCAATTAAAAAACTGAGGCTTTGTTACTAAGTTTTGGAAAGCATTAGCTAAACTAAGTATAATCTACAGGATGTTTTCCAAGAAGATGAAGGGTCACACTGAGCTACCCACACCCAGGGCAGCTCCAGTGAATATTGCATTTGGCCACTCCAGTGAACACCACTGAGACACCCAGAGCTCAGTAATGTGCTGGCATGGCTGTGAGACCTCAGGGCTGCTCTGAGCATGGGCCAAGCAAGCTCATGCAGTCTGTGAAAGGCTGTGCCAACATACCCACTACTTTTCTGCCTAAGGCCACTCACATATTAGCTGATATGATCCCAGGGGCAATCTAGGCAAACCCACAGTGGTGAGATGAATGGCAGAAGCACAGAGACCCAGAAGGAAATATTAATACCAACCCAGACTTCCTAAATCAGAAACAAGCCTAAACGTGTTCCATCTCCACCCTGTTACTGTCAGTTTAAAATCACAACAAAAGGTCATTTGCAGCAGCCCCTCCATGCTGTTTAATCAGAGGTTTATTTTCCAGGAGCCTTCCCTATCCAGTGGTACCTCCTCACTAGATACTGTCAGGAGTGAAGCAGGTGTGCAGTCATTAATATATTTCTAATCCACACAGCAGAGGAAGAACCATTTCTCTTTTTCATTCTGCACTAACTGCTGATGGGTCTGAAAGTCCAGTTTCAACACAGCCACCCTCTTAATCTCTGCTTCACTGGAGCAAAACAGATGTAACCAAATTATCTGTAATAAAAATAACTCAAGGGGTAAAGACAAGCATTTAGCTAACATAGTAGGAGACAGTGCCACAACGCCCTTTGACAGTTTGGGTTGTTTATACTAAAACCTCCTTGCACTGTGACTCCACCTATAAAAATGGAGAGAAAAATCCTTCCTTTTTCATTTTCCCTGTAGTCTCACAGGAAAAAAGAAATTAAAAAACACATCTCCCGCATTTGCATCTATGCACAGGGCACCTAGTTCAAAAGGAAGCCTCATCTTGGTTTAAGGTATCTAGAGAGAGCACTAAACCTCCTGGTCCCAGGAGCTCGCTCTACCAACACTGGATGGAAACTGCCATCTGGTATGCAGCACTTTGATGTTGATCACGCATGGCCCAGTGGAGACAATGTCCTGCCTGAGACAGACATACAGCAGGCTGCCCAAGGCAAGGATTTGGAGATAACTACAAGGTCCACCTGTTTCACAGCATCCAATAATTTGCCTTATGTTGATTCTTGCTAAGCATCTCTCTTCGCCAGTCCAACACCCACACACAAGTGGAAAAACCCTGATTCACGCCTTTACATTAATGCTACCACTTACATCGAGGTATCTCAGTTCTCTTAGTGGTTCAGAATTACTAGAACCACAGGATTTCAGCTTGAAGCTGCAGGTCAGTGACTGCAGGTTTCTCCAAAAACAACTTGCAGTATGTTTCAGTTGCATTAGATTCATTGAGTGGCTGACTGGTTACAGCAAGAGCAGACTTGTCCTTTGGCTACTGCTGTGCGGTTGCCATTGCCCAAGCAGCTCATAGTTCAGCCCAACTGCAAACCCACATGGGATGGAGCTCTGCGAAAAACCCTGTATTTCCTTCTCCTTGTAGACATAAAAAATAAAATTCAGCTGAATTTGCTGAGACAATACATTTTTCTCCTACACATTCATAACCTTCAATCTAGAAAAAAAAAAAAGCCAGTTAAACATGCGCCCCTTTCAACATTCTGGGGTCCCAAAGTTGAGTTAGTTGCAGGTTTTTTCCCACTCTTTTCCTTTCTTGCTAAAATCCATCTTTACTTCTTGATAAAATCCATCTTTTTTTCTTGATAAAAAGAAAGTTGATTAAAAACTGTTCATAACATCATCTTTCATTTCCTTAGGGAAGCGGCTGTGTTTTATTTTCCTCCCCTCTTTTCAGTGGCAGAACAGAAGCTGAGAGACCGCAGAGAAAGTCAAAGCAAAAATTTAAACCATCTGCTTAACCATCATTTTTCTCAGCAAACCTTGAAATCTGCAATAAAGGAGGCATTCAGCGTCTTCGGCACATCTTCCCAAAAAAACCAAAAGCAGCAGGCGTTGAAGAAGCTGCAGGAACGTGACCTTGAGCAGCTTCAGCTCCTCTCCCTCTGGCACGCGCACAGGGTAAGCTTGGGACAGCAGTTGTATGGATGCCACTCCATCTCTTCGGCTGGGTTTGTGCTGGAGGACAAAGCCCTGGGGAGGTGGGGAGGAAAAGCCAGCTTCTGCCAGTGCTGCCAGGCAGCCCTGAACTGAGTCGGGCTCTTCCCACCCAGGTTTGCTGTCCTTGGGCAGCATCACCACCTTTGCAGAAAAGAAGGTGCCACGTGTCAGTGCGTGGCCACACTGCGCAGACTGTCAGGTAACTCACGTACTCGTACACTTGCACAGACAATTAAACTCCAGCTTTAAAATAAATGGAGCTCATGTTGATGAAGCCATGAGAGTGGCAGCTGGTAAAGACAAACAGCGTATCCACGAGGCAATTGCCTCCTGCCCTGTTGCCTGCCAGCATCCCTTGCACCTGAGCACTCACTGGACCGGGAGGCCCAGGTACACCCCAGACGACTCTGGCACCACAACTGAGGGGCATAAAAGGAGAGAGCAGTTTGCAGCCTTGGTCCTGGAGTCAAGCTCCTAACTTGTCTAAGGAAAGGGATCCATTTCCTTCCCCAGTGTTTCCACCTGAGCAAGGCCAGGCATTTCGCAGCCCTTCTGCTGTGCCTCCTGGCACCCAGCCTGCACCTGGGCATGGCTAAGGCTTCATTAGTAGTAGCAATCTCAAAATTTTTCATTGGAAATTGAGACAAATTTCCTTTGTCAACACAAATCTGTAAATTAAAACAGGTATTTTACTAATGCTGTCGTTGTTTGAACAGGAACAAACCGAACTGTATCCCATAGCCTGCATCTTACAGGGCAACCTGCAGCAGCATTTTCCAGCCTTTTGAAATCTGTGCAGTCCTGAAGTGGTTTTGTACAGGTTTGTAGACAGCACATGCAAGTCTGCTGCTTGACAACTTCTCCCTTGGTTCATCTTTTTTGGCCCAGTTAAAAGTAGTCGAGGGAATCACTCAATTATATAATCACAGAAGTACCCTCAATAATTTTAAATTACATGTTTTAAATTCTGTGCATAACGAAATGCCACCAAAATTATTTCAGAGTAAAACAACATCTTTTAAAAACACAAGGAAAAAAGCATCATTTAAAAATGGGTTTGTAACAGAAGTGAAAACATTTTTGTTTGAAACCATCAGACCCAAACATCTTGGCCAAATGACAGAATGTTTTTTCCCCAGAAGAAAAAAAAAGTATCAAACATAAAAGTTCTTCTGGGAAGCTGCTATTTTGATTAAATGTCACCTACTGACTAGAAAAATGTTGTGCAGGAAAATTTTAAGGCAGCTTGACTGAACACAGCATCTCCACACTGGAAGGTATATTAGTCTAATTAGACTGAGGAAGCTGAAAGGCTAATGCAAAAATATAATTGGCATACCAATGACATGCCCCTTCCTGTACCTCAGATTATCTCTCCACTACAGGATACACAGGAATTCATTCCTCTCATGATCAACTCAAAAGTTGTTTAGTGAAAGGATCATGATACAGAAGTTGTGAAGGAAAATTTTTCTACAAATATTTACAAAACAGAAAATTAGACTTTAACACAAAGTGCTTATCAGAAAATAGCACTCACAGGCAGCCCCAGAAAAAAGCACAAGATATAATTAAACAAACACATATTGACCAAGAGATGCTTTCTTAGAGGATTTACTCATTTTTTTCTGAAGAAGAATTACCAAAATCTCTGCACACAACATAATTTCCTGAAGTTTCAGAAATTGGTCTAAGTTCCTGTTTAACACTCCCTTTGCCTTTTTTAAGGCTGTTGCATAGCTTGCACAGCCCACAGCAACTCTCATCGTCATCTTAGAGGAAACAGGGAGCCTGAAGTTCAGGCTAAACAAATTAAACAAAATCCTTGCAACACAAGCGTGAGAGCAGAAATTTTACATCTCTGATGTGCCCCCTGCTAATAAGTATTATTTTTTCTTTGCAGCTCCTAAGTCTATGTATAAACTCCAGCTCCTGTGGCCTAGCTCTCCAATAAGCTGTGCTCCCAGAGAGACTCTGCATGTATCCGGGAAGGCCGTTTTCCCACAGTGATAACTCCTCAGGTACCTTCGAATAACTAATAACACAGGCTTAATGAGCTGTCACACCCTAGTCACGCTTTTCTGTAAATATTATTCTAGCTCTCTGACCTAGATTCATTGTCTTCCCTTCTTTTTAATTCCTTATATACAGAACTAATGCTCCAATTGCATTTGGCTGTTACACTTTGCCATGTCATGCAAAGTTATGGACAGAAGGAATGGGGAGGAAAGCAGTAGTTTTGCTGCCTATTATGGTCAGGATTAAAAAGCAATTCTCCAAGGCGAGTAGCTTTCCTGTGGACCGTGGTCTTTTTTTATTAAGAAAGAACTGTTTTTAGGGTGTTAAAATGACTCTGTTCTTGGCTGGTAAATAATAAGAAAAAAATCTCCTTATTCTCAATTTATAGCCAGATTCTACATTTGTATTTTCTTTTGTGCTAGGAACTGGAGTTAGAAGGATACACAAAACTGCTGCTGCTGCTCAGCAAGGAGTAATTTCAGTCTTGAAATTAAACTGTGGCACTACACACGTAGAAATACTTTGTTAAAGAAGCAAACAAAGTCATTGGCTGTGTGATCATTTGCCAGCTCAGTGTATTCAGCAGAACCTGAAAGCACAGCTTTCACATTCACAGCAGAGGCTGCTGCCACATGGAGTAAAGGAGGAACTGGTACAAGAATGCAGTCCTTACCTTGCAGAGAGGCTCACCACAAGAGGGAAGTGCAACAGCAGCAGCTTTTTGTCAGATTAGAGTCCTTTTTGCTTGTAGTGTGTTGACCATAGCTGGATGTCGGACAAGGAAGAGAGAGTAAGATGGAAAATGACTCGCAGGTTGAGATAAGGCAGTTTACTAAGGCAGAAGTGAAAGTCTGCAATGTAAAAGCAAAGAGGAAAATAAGGTCTACTTCCTATTAGTCCGGGATGTCCCACCACTTCTCAGGAGGTGGGGCTTCAGCACATTTAATGGTTTATCAGCAGGCAACCACTGTAAACAACTAATGCTCCCCTTGCTGCTCCTTTCCTTAGCTGACATCATATGGTATGGAATATCCCTGTGGTTAGTTTGGGTCCTGGGATCTTGCCCTCGATTGGGGCAGGAACGTTACAGTACTGACACTGTGCCCAGCAGGAGCAAGAACCCTGGTGTGATACCAATGCCCTTCTGGCTACCAATGCAAAGCACAGCACTGTGAGGGCTGCTATGGGGAAACGAACACCATCTCAGCCAGACCCGATATATTGCTGCAGTACCATTCCAGGGCTGGAGAGTCATGGCTCAGAGGTGACAAACCAGCAAATTCCTTCTGCAAGGCTACATGTTAGGATGCCAGTTCAGACACAGGGTCTTTAGGGCTGTCACTGCCGTCAAGAATTGCCCCTCTGTAAGCAGGGAAATGTGAAGGCCAGACTTCAAACAGAGGCCTAGGAAGCCTGATCCAATAATAAAAGTTATTAAGCTGTCAAAAAAACCAGACACCAGTCCTAAGGTGAAGGTTAAATAATTGCTTTCTAGCTCAGTGCATCAGTCACCACACAACACAGATGTCTCTAACTTGAAGGAAGCAGAAACATACCTTGTAAAAGTCTTGGGCCTACACACATTCCAAATGTAACCTGCAAGGTTTGTCCCCTTCATCCAACTATGTAGCAACAAACTAGTAACAGAACCTGTGTTCAGGGCATTGCCAGAGTTACCAGTGCAGGAAAAAACCAACTCAAAACCAGGCACATGGCTTGTACTTTACTGGGTACAGCTGGAAGAGTAACTCAGAGATGGGATCCATCCTAAAAGACATCTTAAATGCACAGATGATAAGTACATGACTAAACACTTTGTGTAGACATGCCAGGCTCTAGTGGTATTTTTTAATTCTATTTAATGTCTTACCTTTTTTTATTTCCACTAGACTTTTATTTTCTATTTGTATTTCATACTTTTTTTCTCATAGGAGATGGGAATAGAGATGAAAAATTCAAAGAGCCTGCCTTTGCCCAATACGGACATTGCTGCTAGAGGTATTCAGAGACCTTCTTTTCCCACAGATCTTTTTTGTACATACAGATCTGAAAAGGAAACTGTACCTTACAGGCTTTTAGACTCTGCCCAACCTCCAGAGAATGTTACTTGGTTTGTGGTTCTCAGTGGGAACATGGGCAGTCCTAATTCTGAGCATCTTCTGTATTGGCACCTTCCTCCCTGAGCGTCACGAGGTGGCAGTACGACTGAAGGGCTTGCAAGGGCTGCTCTGACATCAGACAGCTGAAATCTCAAATAACTGCAGATACACAGCTCATTTCCATCTCCTAATTGCAGCTTCCATTTCTATTCCACAGACCAACTTAAAAAATGGGAGTGTCACAGCACAAAATATAACCACTTTCCTGTTTATCAGCTTTCAGCAATTTGAGCATTTATAGGATTAATTTTTCATACCCCCACCAGTCTCTGGAATGGACACATTTCAGCTCAGCGCCCAGCAGAGAAGCCACTTAGAAAATAGTGGTCTACTTTGACCTTCTCTCTCTCTAGGGACAGAGATTATAAAGATTTCAGCACGTAGCAGAGCAGATAAAAGATTGTGAACGAAGAATGGAACTCTGGGGAGAAGCAAATTACTTGTAAATTGTGTCAGCATTAGCAAAGGAAAAAAAAAGGGGTATTTAGCAGAAAAGTGTTTTCCAACACTTTCAAAAGTAAACTAGTTGATACTTTGTTGGGGAAAGGCATTTTTTACCAAAAATATTAGTATAGCTAAAAAAAGGACAACATAAACAAGAAATCCAGACACAAATGCCATTTGTGCGGAGTTAATAATTTTTACAGGCCAATTTTGTACCTTTTAAACATAAAAAATAATCCTGTTTATACAACTTTAATGAGTAGTTCCATTCTTTCTGTAAATCCAGTAATATAGAGCTTTTCAGTACATTATTTTTTCCAAGCTGAAATTAAGACCATCTTTAATAGGATTAGATCAGCTCTAAAATGATGCTGCTTTAAAAGACTAAAATCCCTAAATTATTTTCTCCATAGAAAAGCTGATAGCAAAAAAAAAAAGCTTTTCACATTTCTAACATTTTGATCAAAAAGTATTTACAGGAAGAGATTTTCAGATCACACTTTTGCTTCATAACTAATATTACTTATATTAAACCTATTTTATTGGGAATTTTTCTTCCATACATCCTGAAAAGCTTATCAGAGAGGTTAGTGTTACAGTCTCCATTTCACAGGCTGTAAACAGTGACATTAGGAATTGAAGTGACATACCTATGGCCACATTGCCAGCCAGTGATAGAGCCACAAATATTACCTGGGCCTCCAAAACCCAAGTCTGAAAGTCATTACAACTCTACCTCATTATTTTCTTTCTCTCTGCTTAAAGTTATTTGAAACAGGAGAAAAATGGGCTAGTGTTAAAATAACAGCACATTTGAAATTTTTAGCTCCCTCCATTTTTTACCTAGCCTCCAGTTTTCACCCTAGTTTCATTTTGAATCAGATCTGCCTGAATGACTATATTTTTCCCTGAGACAGCAGGAGGAGATACATTCCTGGGGATGCCAGTTTCAGTCCCCAGTGTCTAAAATATGCATGCACTGCTCTTTGATTCCTGCCACTAAAAGAAAAAAAAAGTAACATTCATTCTGCAGATATAGCATTCAAGTTTTAAATAATGTATTTCTGTATATCCTCTCTGAACCAAGGACCTCATTTCTTCTGGGCCCATAGGTGACAAGATAAGTGACTCCCCAGGTTACTGCATTTTATGCAGCTGATTCATGAGGTCCTGCAGCTCCTGACTAAAGCATATATTGCTGTCACTGTTCTCAAAGGTGTGGAGAGGGTCAGTGGGTATAGGGGAATAGATGAATAAGGGAGAAATCAGTAATCTCTCCAGGCTTTCATATCCTACTTGTCCCAGGAATATCAGAGAAACTCAAACTGACAAGTTTAGTTGGGTGATCAGAGCAGACTGATGTTAAGATACAACTGGAGGCATAACTGTGTAGGTAATAAAATTATAATCAGAGACCTGATCACAATAGCCAGTTAAGTGGGACTTGGTCATGCAAAAAAAACTTCACTTTGAAGTTTGAGATACTGCAAAATCCAAGCAGCATGAATTACTCCAACAAATTCTGATCCAGCAGGTCAATTAAGCATGTATTTTGATGTGAAGGCTGTGTATAGTTTGTCATGGTTTAAATTAAGCCTTTAAATGCTTTTCTGTATTGGAATCAGGAAATTACATTCAGGAAAATTCAGAAATCATTTAACAGAGAATTTCTATGAGAAGAATCATTCACTTGAAAGAGGCAATGAGGAAGGGAAGACCTGCAGCTGTGACTTCCCTGATGTGGCAGCAGTAGCAGCTCTGTAAAATCTATGATGATCTGAAGGTGATAGTGAGGCAA
Organism: Grallaria varia; assembly: GCA_013396735.1. Taxonomy (NCBI): domain Eukaryota; kingdom Metazoa; phylum Chordata; class Aves; order Passeriformes; family Formicariidae; genus Grallaria; species Grallaria varia. Next base: position 196,221 of record VWZG01012825.1, on the reverse strand, counting down.
GGGTAAGAGAGAAGAGTGGCATTTTGTTAGACTAAGAGATATAGCAGCAGAAAACAGGCTTTCACACAGACTCCTGAAAATACTGACAGAAGGGACCTCTGGAAGTTACTTAGGCCAGTCGTGTATTTGGAGCAGAGGAAGCACCAAACCCAGACTAATCCACTCATCTTGAAAACCTCTGAAGGCCAAGAACAACCCTGCTCTGTAGGTATCTGTCCCAGTGCTGCATCATCCTCCTGGTGAAAAGGTTTTTCTGGGCTCCAATCTGAGTTTCTAAACCCCAAATTGGGGGCACTGCTTTTTTTGTTTTAGCATCTGTACTACCTCCATTAGCCTCTGTCAGATTAAACAGGTCTGTCTCCCTTAATCCTTCCTTGTAGGAGATGTGCCTTAGTCCTCAACAGTCTGAGTAGCCCTTAGTCAGATGTGAAACAGATTTCAAGTCAAGTACAATTTGGGAACCATTTATTTCTATTTATCTTAATTGTGTTAACTCTGTATTTTATCTAGCTGTAAGACAAGTTGCAGTGTCACTGACATTCTGTTTCAGATTGGAAAATATCCACTAGATCTTGTATGGAGCAGAAACAAATAATTCAAAGTCTCTGATCTGCCCTGAGGTATCTCCAGTAGATAATGCAAAGGCTAAAAGACTTCTCTCTGCCTCATTAATAAAGCTATCATCTAGGCAAAAAATTAAGATAAGCACTGGTTATCCATAGAACTAGTAACCACTTTAATTTGGCTCTTTACCCTGTGAAAAGCAAATGAGATGCAATACTTGGAGCCACTCTGTCTCAGTAATCTTATTTGCCTTCATTAATAAAGGAAACTTTGCTTGCAGACATGTTTAGATATATGGCAATAGAGCAAGAGAATTTGTGGTACTGAAGGGCGCACATGATCTGTGATCCTGGTGTAACTCTTGTTGTAATAAGGATGATACCACAAAGAAGAGTACAAAAAAGAAAATATGTAAAATTAAAAGCTAGGAACATACTTTGTCTCCCTGTTTATCAAGTCTAGAATATCTGGATTTATAAGACATTTATTGTTTTTAAGAAAGTTTTTACATTCATAATCTACATCTTGCTTACCAGTAATGGATGAAGATGCATCACAAAATGAAGTTGGAAATCTTATTAGATCATTGAGAACCATCTATCCTTTCTTTTACCACCTCTTCTATTTCACTAATAGCTTTTTAAAAGCTGAAAATTTCTGTTAAACGTTTTGCTTCTCATTAGTATAGTGCACCTTGACATGGTCAGAGACCATTGTTTATAACAAAATCAGATAGGGTACATCAACATCTCTGATTTCTGTCAAGTATAAACAAAACAAGAGAAAGAAATTTGCGACAGGCTTTCTTTACCTACTGTGAAAAACAGCATACAATGCCTCAAAATGCTTTTGCAGGCCACTTAATATCTATTTTTTCTACTCACAGGGCACCCTTCTGAATGAATTCAGATTATGTTAAGGTATTTCCAACCGTAGTAGGTGAGATCTTGCAGAGAGATAGGTACATTTGTTATGTTCATTACTGCAGAGGAGAAAAAAATTTAAGCAATCTTTGGCAGCCAGCAGTATCTCTGCTGGGTAAGTTTCTTTTCCCTCTGAAGTCTAAAGCTGCTGTCTTACAGGCTTCTCAAGCTACAGTTGCTCTCTAAAGGTTCACTCTTACATCCTGAAATGAAAGATTAATTACCCCCACCTCTATGTGACGAGATGGGAAGGAACAGTGACTGTAAAAGAATTATAAAGGCACACAGAAGTTCCCTAGTTTTACTCTGAAAAACAATTAAAATTATTCTTGTTTAATCACCCCCTTACCTCTCATTTCTGAATGTAATTCTCTGAGATGATAGTTCTGTTCTCTCCTTGTAGTTTTGATGTGTACAGCATATTCACTGCCTCCTCCAGTAAGTGTTGCTCCTGGAAAGCCCAAGGTATCATTAAAGTTATGCATTTTCTTACTTTTCAGCCAAACCTAAAGAAATTGCTCAATTCCTTACCTCTTGGCATTAGATAATCCCTGAACTAAATTTTTTCCTGAATTTTTATTTTGGCCTCAAAGATACCTTTTAACTTCCAGCTGTTTCCAGAGCTGCTCTGGAACACCTGCACAGCTTTCTCCATCCTGCATCATCAGCTTACATAGTACTAGAGACGCCATCTTAAAAAGAGAACAGGGGGAATTCTGCTTTTACGGTTTGACTATTTCTTGCTGTACCTCCTAAAACTGCCACTATGATCACCGATTACTGGCAGCTGAAAGACCAGAGGCCTTTTTCACCTGGAAAGCCAGCTGGCATCATCATCAAGAGGTTTCAGCTGGTGATCACTTAGCCTGTACGCAAGAGTCTTAACAGACTGAAATTCTTTCTAGTCATTGATACTTGAAAAGTTGTCAACTTATGCCCAATTTTCATCAGCAGAATTCCCACAGTTCCTGTATATATAATTATTGCAGAAGTAACGCTACTGCAGTTATTTACCTCAAAAAGCACACCATGGTTTTTCCTTGTTTCTTTGGACCATTTTCACCATACAAGAACAGATTGTAACCAAAATTGCAATCTAAATTAACTGGATCTAGAGTTCAACAGTGCCAAAGTCCAGGGTGATTAGATCTTGTGGTTTGATCCAGATGTATCTTGCTGATGAGTAAAGAAAATATATCAATCAGCTAGTTACAACAAGTCCTTGGCCTGCATATGGAAGCAGAAGATGAGGAGGAGGAAAAAAGGATATACCATGTGATAATTGGTAGGTGACAGCATGCTGTGTGTGCAGCCGGGAGAAACAGAGATCCATTCAATCTGCCTCACAACAGACTCAGTAACTTCACTGGCCCACGCACTCTTCTGTCTCAAGCACCCAACATGTTTCATAGCCTCCAGTCATCAGCCTTGGCGCCAACAGATGAATCATATCTCCTGTAAGTGTCCCTGCTACAATAACTTATTACATCCTCTGCAGTCAGATAGCACTTGCCAATCCCAGATCTCAAAACACTGCATTAATGCAGATGGGATTAAATATCTTGCTTGAAGCCATGGGAAATCAGCCGACATTAAGACTAGAGACCACACCTCCTCACTCTCCTTGAGTTTACTAATCCCTAGGTCACATCACCTTCCTTCATTATGTGTGCTTAACAATCAACAGTAAGCACTTATGATAGACAGAAGAGTTTTTCTACATTCCAAAAGAATCAATAGATGATTAAGGGGAACATTTATTTTTAGATTCACATATGAGTCAGATAGTAGCACTTCTCTAGTACTTAGCTAGCCAACTGATTTCTATTTTCTAGCCTAGTAGATGCTAAGTGCTCTATGATGGACTAACATTCTGGATTTGACCAAGCAGAGGAATATAAACATGAGAGCAATGGTTTCCAACAACTGGTACATACCTTGACACTGGTATCTCAAGACATCAGGGATGCCCCTCTTAATTTAGATCAGTCAGTCATAAAAGTCTGATTGCCTACAGCCCAAAAGCTTAAGTTGGTCTGAGAAGCCTGCTAAATAGGGCCATCTTTAGCTTAACTCTAGAATAAGATGAGCAGCAATACCCATTTCCTCCCTAAGGGAAAAGGAGGGACAGCACAGGAGGGTAGGCCATAGTCCACAAAGTATTTGAAGAAAGTGAGGATGAAAGACTTAGAAATGGCCAGATTCTATCAGGAATCTAGATCATCAAGTACATTCATGGTAATGAAGAAGCAGGTCTAGGGTCAAGCCAGGAAACCAACCTACAGCTGAGAGTCAGAATTAGGTAGGGCAAAGATTACCAGTATCAGACTTTATCCTTCAATTACTAGGTAGATCCACAGCAACAAAGCAAACATAAACTCAAGGTGAGAAAGCAATCTATAGATTATAATCCAAACTCATACATTGTTACAGTTATATTAAAAAACAGTACTCCTACCAGACAGCTAAGGCTGTGAAGCCCAGTCTTAAATAGATTCTGGGCTTATTGGCAGAGGGTGTGGGCGGTGGCCATGTGAAGTGTGTTAGGGCTGTTAAGGCTATTAATGTACTTCAAGGCCACAATGAAAGTTTCTGTAGTCTTTGTAGGGTGTGCTTAGGTGTAGGAATACCTCTGCTGCTTGCTATGACTCTGCTGTAACTTCTTCTTTATCTCTACTCAAGGATTTTTCTGGTATTGTAGTCCTAATCTTCAACAGCAAAGACATTGATGAGCTGTAGTCTGAAGCAGCAGGTAGGCATTATTCAGAATTGCTGGTGTGAGGATTCAGTGTGAGGCTCGGTATACAACTTCTAGAGCTCTCAAGCTGGGGAACATGCCTAAATGCCTTTTCTGGCATTCCTGACTGAATTCTCTAATTGGTATTTTCAAACTCTTCTCAAGGATACCTTTGCTAGGTGAGAGCAAAGAATTGACGTCACAGAACTGTAACTCTGTTTTTCTCAGTTCTACCACTTCTGTAGTTACCACAGACTACTCAGAGCTCTGTTACCTTTTCCAAAGGGGCTTTTTACATAGAAGGGTATATGTTCAAAATACCTCTTAGCAGGATGATTTATGGTGGTTCTTAACCATGGATTCTATGATTTTATGTGTGTTGAAGGGGCAGATGGCAGTGGTCTGGGATAGATGCAGGTAAAGCATTGGCTTAGGCATTACCAGCCCTGCTCCATAGGTAAGGCCCCTGTTGGATGCGGTTGTGTGATGTTGGTATAGCTGAGGAATATTCCCCCTGAGAAACTACCTGTGGGATGGAGAGGGGCTGTGAAACTCGCAGGAGCATTAAGGTAAATACAAACTACTGCGATACCGTGTCACAATTATCCTGCTCACTTTAAGCAGTTCAATACAGAAGATTCAGGAATTAAACATTCCCATAGAGTCTGATTCCTTCTAGACACTTCCTAGGCTACTTTTCTACTGAATCTACTCTGTGTTTCTTTGAGGAAGTATTTCTTTAAATTGTCAGACCAAAGCATTGCAGCCAATATGGAACCACTTGCTAGAGGTGATTGGTTTTTTTCTTTCTCAGCTGGCTTGTTTGGTTTCCCAGTGTATCTGAGAAATTCAGAACAACTTCAGACCAATGCTCAGACTGGGGGGAAAATAAGAGTTTTCCAAGCCTTAAAAAAAAAAAATCACTGAAGTTATGTTTATCCTTTGAAAATTGTTTTAAGATGGCTGAAAATGTGTAAGTCAAAGCAAAACATATCAAACAGGATCAAGTTGAATATTTCTGTTTATGCTGACAATTTTTTTATTTAACCAAAAAAACCCCTAAAAGTTATAATTTAGTTTTGAACTTGGCTGTTAGTTGTTTGAATGTTTTCATTTTACCCATAAGCATGATAATTATTTATATAGATCACATTATATAATGCCTTTACCCCAAGGGGAAATCAAGTTTTCATGGGAAGTGACTTAGCAGGATGACGTGTTCCATGTGTTCCATGAGGTTAAAAGTTCAGTTAATTTTATCTTGTCATGTTTACTGTATACATATTTTGACTTCCTGCTCAAACTGCAAAATGATGTATGTAAACACCATCAAAGAACATAAGAAATGCTAAAATATGGAGAGAGAAAGGGTTCTATTAGATGGTTGGTAGGAATGACTTTAATCCCGGGTCTGAGATTGGCCAGAAAGGCAGAAGTGTAACTTCTTTCTGCTGGTGCTCTTGCTGGTTATCCACAGTATCAGGATGGTTTCTAGGTTTGGTGGCAAAGGGATTATCAGTTAGCTATTCTTCATTGTGCTGAAACCCAGCTAATACAGATGATTAGTGGGGAGATAACTGCAGGAGCCTGTGTATTCAAAATGGAGACAGTCGTTCAGATCCCACTTCTATCCTCACAAGTGTGTAAATCTGAGTTCATGCTACAATGAACTCAAAGATTTACACTTACAAGCAGCTGGTTTCATTGGCAGCTAAAGGTCTAAACCATCTTAGCCATTGCTGCAGTCTGCACATTGAGAAGTACAACCTCTGACAAAGAGCCAGAGAATCTCTTCCAGTATGGACAATACAACTTGATGGCCAGTATTCTGTATCCAAGATATGACAGAACATGGCAGAGGAGAAAGCTGCCAATCTGGGATGCTTTTTGTCAGCGTACCTCAGCAATACAAACCTGCAGGGCGGCACTGCAGTGCATATACATTGCTAGGGAAATATTTACTCCCTTTTTGATACTTGCAGAAGGACCTGCTTAGCAGATGGGGATGGTGAGGAAGGAAGTTGAGCAAAGAACAGCCCAGGGTCAGAATGTGTCCATTACCCAGATGCAATTATCATCCAATTATATATCTATATTTGATAGGTACTATTGAATAGTATCTACCTATTTAAACAAATGTTTGTCCTTTCCTCCCTACCCCTGACTTCAGACTTTGCCTCCCCCTTAGGGAGGGGTGAGGGTGAGCTTAGCAGGCCGTACCAAGAAAAATGATGAGTGCTAAAAATGTAATCCTATCCTGCCAGGCTGTCAGCGCGGGCAAGAGATATTTTTTGCCTCTCGCAGAGAGCAGCGGGTCGTTTCTCCCTCAGCGTTCCGGAATGGCGCCCCGGGAGGGATGTGGGGCGCAGCAGGCGGCCCAGCACGCCGCTGCCCTCAGGACCGGCGCACTTGGTATTACTTATAACGCAGAAGAAATCACGATGAGTCACCTTCAGCTCCTGATCTGATCCTTGTCGAGTCCAAGCATCTGTTGAGCGCCACCGGAGGAAGATGCAGCCCGGGAGCGGGGATCCGCGCCGCTCCCTGCCGGCGGCACATTGATCATACGGCCGCGTGGCCAATTAGCGGCAGGAGCCAGGTCCAGCCCTCGTGTCTGCGCGCTGGTGATCCATCGGCAATAATTACCGAGGCAGTTAATGCCTCGTTTGGATGGGAATTAATTCTGATAAATAATGCATTAGGTCTGTTCAGCCCCGTGTGAAGCGTCGGCAGCGCTGGGAGCGGCGATGCGCGGGGCGGCGGCCGGGGCCGGGCGCTGAGGCTGCGGGCAGCGCCCAGCCGGGAGCATGCTGAGCCCCAAGATCAGGCAGGCCAGGAGAGGTGAGTGTGCCCACCGTGCGCCTCGCGTTGTGGGGAGGGAGATCCATCTGCCGGGACGGGGAAACTTCGCGGCGGCGGTGAAGGTGGAGAGCCTCTAGCGCAGCCCGCGGAGTGTCCCCGCCCGGGCTGCGGGGGCTGCCCCGGCAGAGCAAGGCTGATGCCCCGCTGGCCGAAGCCAGCCCTGGGGAGTGCAGCGAGAACGAAGCGGAGGAGGAGACCTGTGCCTGTGTTTCAGCGGCGTCGTCTGCAGTGTCAGGGCTGAGCCCCGGGGACAATTAAAGAAATTGTACTCTGTCCTGGGACTCGACGGAGCCTTTTCACCCCTGTGCTGGTTGGTAATGCTGTGTTTCTAACGCTGAATTCATTATAACAGCTGGAGACAGTTATGACAAGTTCACCTGCAGCATCCTGGAGAAGCAGTTTGCTGTAGCGCATTATCCTTCCAGGGCTGGAAGCAGGAGGTGGAGATACTCTTCTGTGTGAGCTATGGGCAAGACAAAAGGAAGGAAGGAAGGAAAAGATGCCCAGGATTTGCAATAGCTGCTTTAAGCACCCATTCTGACCTGTGAGGTGGTGTGTGCAGTGTTTGTAAAGCAATCAGATGGGGCTGAGCACAGCCATTGTCTGTACAGTCAGGTCACCTGGAATAGATGCTCTGGTAGGGGCTGTATTATATGAGCTTCAGGGGCAACACCAGTTGCTTGTTTGACATGGCATTTGTTGATTGTCATCATCACTCACAAACTAATGATAGTCTCAGAGGGATATCTTCCTGCCCATTGGAAACAGATTAATGTCATTTAGGAGCTAAAGCAAACACAGTCAGAGGAGTGTGCAAAGATTTGGGTATTCTTCAGCCATGTCAACATTATAAAATACAAAAAGTGTCACTGTTTCTAGCTACTGTGATTCCGGGACAGGTACTTTCAGCCAAATGTCACTTGACATCATATATATGAAAGCAGTATTACATGATGAACAGTCTTTAAAATACCAACAGCCTATTAAATAGCTGCTAGCTTCTTGGAAGGAAGAAACTTCCTGCCATCTGGAGGTGTCAGGATCAGATACGTACTGCTGCGTGTACTGCTGACATAGTAAAGTCATAAGTACTTATTTCTTAGTTACACAATTTTGTAGAAGTTCAGAAGGCCTTTCGTAGATGCTGCCTCTTTGCCATCCCCCTTCTAAGGGATGTCTAATCTCCTTTTAATATACATGTTACCCAGCATTCCTGGCTATTATAGCACCGGTGAGACAAGCTGGATATTGTTTCTAGAGTGGTACAGGAATTCTGTGTTAGAGCAAAGACCAGAGGCTTGCCTACCACTCTCTTCAAATAATTTGGAAGAGACTAAATTGGGCATTAACATATATTGAAATCTAGTTATGGGATTCTAGATCCCTGTGGGCTACTGATGCTTGGCGAACAAACTGTAGTGTAACTTTGTGATTCAGCTTACAGTAGTGTATGTCATTCTCTCTGGGTTTGTTCTGTTTGGTTCATTAACTGTGCGGTAGTAATTCTAAATGAATTTAGAACTCATGAAAAGAGCTGGCCTCAGGTTTTGAAGCTTCAGGAATTTTCCTACTTTTGCAATGCTGTGGCAAAGCACCGGTAACCTCTTGCAAAGGTTACCCAAGCAGGACCTAATCCTGCAAGGTTCTTCTATAGCTCTTGTTCACAGCAACTGTAAACAGGCAGTGCTGAAGATGCTGAATGCTTCTTGAAGGTAAGTGTCCTACCTACAAGACTGAGCTGAATGTGAAATGGTAGTTCATGCTCCCTGGCTCTCTGCTGGGATTGCTAGTGAAGGTTCAGGTGAGAAACAGTGGACAAGAAGAGTATTCAGAAGACAGCAAGAATGTGCTTCATACAGTGAGCATCATCAAGGACAGATCTGCTGCAAGTTGCTGCATGAGCTTGAGTGACTTCAGTCACCCATCTCAGTCATCTACTGTTAGCTCTCCCTGTTGAGGACTTAGTTGTGTAAGGGAGACAGTGGGACTTCTCTGAGCATACAGAATGATGAGAAGGGACAAGGAAGGATACGCTGGATACAAGCCCGTGTGACAGGAGGCAGCAGTTAAGCTGAAGCTGGGGATGTTCATGTATTTGTAGAGTTCTTGAGGTTCAAACCCCTCTGTGTGTGGCTAGATAACTTCCTTCAGGCTCCCTGCTTTTGTGCAAATAGGAATGCTTCATCAACTTCTCTTTTATTTCCAAATCTCTGCTAAGAATATACCTTTAAAACTTCAATTGTGACAGCTGGTGCTGTCATTTTGTTTGACTTGTGGATAGTCCTTAAGAAAGTTCCTGGGTTTAAAGGCATTCAGACTTTTGAAAATGGTGAGTCTGGACTTGAGCTTGACATCCAGGGTGTAGCTCTTAATATCTATAAAAGATAGGGTAGAGAACAAAGATAATTTGCCTTACTAGAAATAACTGTCAAGTATAACACACTCCTTGCTGTTCCATTAGCAATCTCACATCTGTAATTTGGGAATATGCATTTAGAGGTACATTATGTTTTCACAAGACCTGGGAAGGTGTAAAATATCACAGACTGAAAATCTTAATGTGTTTAAATTGTCCTCTGGAAAATGATTCATCCTGGCTAGGCTTGAATGGATTTTGCATTATTTTTTCGTCATAGTGGTTTATGTACAGCAACTGGAGGAGTCCAGGAGCCTGAAATAAGTGACTGCAATGGAAAACATCTATGTTCGTGTTCTTGCTAGGTGATGGAGCATAGAAATACTGCCTTGCACAGTGGAGGCAACAGGACTTTCAGGATGGAGAAGAGGGACAGCATTTTCAGACTACATCCTTCAGTCTTGAAGAATGCAGTTTTGTTTCATTGTTTCTAAGAGATTAAAAAAATTAAACAAAGCATTTGCTCCTTGGTTTGAAAAGTCTCAGACAGGGTATACCTGTCCAGTTGCACTTAAATGTGCTAGGAAATGGAACCTGGACTGGGTGAAAATTTATGCATTTGTATTTTAATGAGTGATGTGATGGAATTGCCCTCTATAAAAAGAGAACCTGCTGGCGTGATAGATTCTTTACCGTATTCTTGTCTTCAGCACAGTCTGTCTCAGCTGTAGAGATACTAAGGATAAGCCTTTTCTCCTTACTGGGACTTTGTATTACGGGGTAGCAGTGACCTATTGTTTCTGTTTGTGGCATGCTCACATACATGTTACAGTATGCTGAAAATTTTCTTCACAGTCATAGGAATTAAACTTTTGTTCATCTGTTTTAATTAAAACTTAGAGCCTGGCAAAAGTGATAGGAGACATTTTGGCTGGATAGCCTCTTGCAAATGAACTGGTATCATTTACATGCCTGTAGTAGAACAGTTATTTCCCTCTCTCTTTTTTTCCTTCTCTGAAACTTGCTATAATTCAATTTTAATGAAAAGTGGGCTTTAGCATACTTAATATGTTTCTAAGGATGGTGCTGCCAGGAGGGACTTTAGGGGATAAAGTACTATTATAGCCCTCTGGGAGTGTGCACATTTACAATGTAAGCTTCATGTGCTTGCAGTGAGCACAGCTAGGTTTTAATATTCAATGCCTTTGCAATGGTGTAATTGTATTTTTAATGCAAGTGCTGTGTCTTTGATTACAGGAACATGAGTACCCTATATTGAAACTGCTTACTTATGGCAGTAAGGATACAAGATTGCATGATTTATCTGTCCTAAGAATTTTTATGTTGCTTGGCTAAATTAAACTTTACTTAAAAGGAGTGTCAAAACAGATTTGGCTCCTATAAATTCAAACAAAATTGGTGGCAGGACAGAGGAAAGATAACCATATGTACATCTAGGGAAAGCTGTCACATAGCATTCAACAGGATTTTATGTTCTGAAAGGTAATGCCCGACTGACCATCCTAAAGACACACATTGGCTATCCTGTAAGAAGAACCATATATTCAAGCCAGACAGCTAAGGGATGTAGGAGTTTTTTGGGTTGTTTGGGATGTGAAGGAACTGGGTATTTGAGGAAGATGCAGAGACAGCATTATATAAGAGGAAGGACCATGTAGAAGAACTGGGGGTTGTGTGTGACAGCAGACAAGTCCGACACAACCCCTCACATGCTCCCCCACCAGCAGTATTGGGGAAAGAGTTGGAAGGGTAAAAGCTGGAAAACTCATGGGTTGAGATAAAGACAGGGATAAAAACTAGGAAAATATAAAATAAAAACTATAATCAACTGTTCCCCACTGGCACACACGTGTTCAGCCATCTCCAGGAGAGCAGGACCCCGTCATACGTAATGGTTGCTTGGAAAGACAAATGCCATTGCTCCAAGCCTCCTTTCTTCCTTCTTCCCCCCAAGCATAATGTCATATGGTCTAGAATATCCGTTTGGTCATTTTGGGTCACCTGTCCTGGCTGTGTGTCCTCCCAACCTCCCATGCACCCCCAAACCTCCTTGCCAGTGGGGCGGTACAAAAAAGCAGGAAAGAGCCTGGTCGCTGTGTAAGCCCTGCTCAGCAATAACAAAAACATCACTATATTATCAATCCTGTGTTCAACACAAATCCAAAACACAGCCACTGTGAAGAAAGTTAACCCTACCCCAGCCAAAGCCAGCACGGTGTGGTAGAAGACTGCAGGAGAGTAATCAATGAAAATCCAGACTTCCTTAATTCTGCAGACCAAGAACATGTTATTTAATACAAAACTAAATGACAGTCATGAGAATTACAGTAGTACACTTTGTAATCTACATGAGCATTTTAGGGTTAGGAGTGAGCTTTTGGAACAAATCTAATTCTATTCACTTACTGCGCTGTGATTATGTCATGAAGCAGTCTCACAATAAACAGTAGAATTCCTTTTGGATAGAACTAGGGAGCAAGATATTTTCAGGAGTGCACCTAATGCTCTTCAGCAGCTAATGGGTATTCCGGTCCACAGGATAAGAATAGAGCTAGTCCAAAACAGAGTCCCCTGGAATGCATATGTGGACATTAGTTCCCTGCCATTAATGAACAGATCCACTCCTAATGATCTGCACTATTTACTAATTCAGACATCTTTGAAGTTGTCAGAGTCACAAGATATTTGTGTTCAGAACTGACAATGTTATCATTCTTAGGTGGCCAACAATTTACTATCATGGTATTTCAGAATGTAACAATTCAAAGCATATTTACCTTTGATCGTGTCAGATTTCACAAGTAACTTCTACATTCTGTGGATTAGGGCAAAACCCTAGGCCACATATGAATTCCAAGGCAGAGTCAGGACTTGAAACCTGTTTCCCAAAGTGTAGTGTATGTGAAAAAAGCTTGTGTTATCCTTCCATCTTATTAAACAGCTTTTCACTAGCCATTTTTTGTTCTTGCAACACATCCAAATCCATAAAAACTCTCCAGTTAAGAACAGCCTAGACATAAAAATGCAACCTTCAGTTCTTATTTGTTGAGTACATGGAGGGCATCAGCATAATAGGATGAACATCCTGGTATGAAATTGTGGGGGATGCCTCAAATAACATTTTTTCTGTACCAGAAAAATAGGGGGATTTGGATCATCCCTCTAGAGATTTCTTGTTTAAAGGAAATGACATTATTAATCACTTCTTCAAGACAGTCTCAATCACAGCAGAAGGCCATCAACCAGTCATGGCTTTTGAGAGTTCTCATCTCTCCTGAGTTTCCAGGCTCAGGAATAAGCTTTAAAAAGGATGACAAATGACATCTAAGGAAACATGAATTAGGCATCTTTAGACCATCTTTAGACGCTATTAGAAGGTTCTGCTTGTTCGAATTTATATTTGGCCTGGCTAGTTAATAATTCTCCATCATCTTCAATGCACTTCAGGTTCCCGGAGCTTGGCCTCATGTAAGAAGCAATGCCACAAACCCAGTAGAAGGCACAGGTAGCAGGACAATCAGTGGAACAGGCAGAACTGAGATGAGGCCCAACAAGGAAACAAAAACCAGTAGTTAAAGGTGATTTCAACAAGAGAAATAGTGTGCAACTCTGTTAAAAAGGACATGTCGGACTGGAGAAAGTGGCAACAGTGAAATAACTACATTTCATAGAGACCTGGAGTTAACCAAACAGCCCTAACTGCACTCAGTCTTCTCTGTTTACGAAGGCATTAGCACTCCAGCTTCTGGCTGCTCTCCAAGTCCTCCACAGAGAGGAACCAATCCTGCTTTCTGGTGCCCAACAGGAATTCACTGTCATGTTTCTACATTCTCCTGGTATTACAGGAAAACTGGTGGCACCTTTTCCTTTGATTCCTGCACCTGCTGATGGAGCAAATCCTGGACCTCAGGAACTGCACTTGAGGCTGTATTCCCTTCCAAATCATGGTGTGTGAAGAGCCCTCCTTTCCGTGGCAAGTGAAAGGAAGAAAAGATGAACTCTCTCACATGTCTAGTCCCCCTCACCAAATCACAGCTTAGCACTTGCAGCCTCTTAGCCCTATGCAGAGCATCGGAGCCTCCACAGCCCCACGCTGCAGCTCTGGTTTCAGGGGCTGACGCTGTGCACAGCTACCCCAGAACACGTGGGAGGCAGCACCTTGGCACCTCCAGCTTATCAGGCAAAAAATAACACCCAGTTCCTTACTCCTGGAACCAAAGTAAACAGCCCTAAAGCTGTGAACTCCTCCAAAGACTTCCTTCAGCCCTCAGAGCCCCCCAGCATTGCTGGGAGCGCAGCAGGCTCCCCGCGGGGAGCAGTCAGTGTGACTGGCTGCAGCTGGCATGGCAGAGCCACCACGAAGGAGGAGCCCACCTGTGAGGGGGAGGTTCCCAGCCCCACATCCTTTAGCGAGTGACTCTCGGTGGCAGGACAGGTAATCTCAGGTGCTCTTCTCTGGACAGGTATGTGGGTAAAAGGCTAGGATGAGGTGCTGCTGAATATGGTTTGGTTTATGGCCTGGTCTGTGAGCAGGTAAAGGAAGGAGTCTCTGAGAAATGGAGGAGGAGTTGGCAGTGTGGGTCTGGGTTTTACCTTTTTGCTTTGGAGTAACTTGAGATGAAGCTGCTGAATTTAGTTTAAAATCTTAAGGCAATGGTACAAGGGCTGTGGAGGGAGGCATTAGGGCTGGACCTGGTGCACTGGTGGATTAACATCCCTGAAGGCAGTGTGAATGAATAGGACCACACTAAAGGGTAAAGTGTGGGGGACAAGTAAACAAGAAGGATCTCAGTGTTTTTTCTCACCCTGGGGAGGTGAATGAAGCAGGGAGTTACTTCTGTTCCTTGGTACTGGGTCAGGCTCCTGGCACTGTGTTGCTGTGGTGCAGGGGTGTATGGCAGAGAGCTGTATGCTGTAATTTCTTTGTCTCTGCTGTCTTGATACAGAAAGGGTCAAGAAAGTTATGTTTGTGAGATGCTTTTGGAGGCAGGTTTAGATTCTCTCTCTTACTTTGTGGTACGTCCCATGAAGAAGGACGTGAGTTATTCAAAGGTGTAATTCTTCCATCGCTGTAGAGATGCCCCTCTCAAGGTGGATTCATGGTGTGTGCTGGAGTAAGTACTGCTCTTGGCAATAGCAGCCTTCTGTCTTTGCCTGAGGGCTTAGGTAGGCAATCGCACTCCTTAGAAAAAGCCCTGAAAAGTTTGCAGGAGGGTACCAGCTTGTTAAGCACAGGCGATCTCAATTTGAAATAATGAGCCATGGCCTCACCTCCTGGGGAGGGGAAAGGGCCTTGAGAAAGAGCAGTAATTCAGCACTAAGATTAGCTGGACTGCTGGGGGGAGCACATGTGGAGAGGGAATTCAATATTAAAAAAAAAACCAACAAAAGGTCACAGGCTCTCTAATTACTTGTACAACACCACTGAGTGAGTACAGGGTAAAACTGTCTGGGTTGTGAACAGCGCAGTGCAAACGCTATAAATGCTAGCACATCTCTCCTGAGGACAGTTGCCTGCTACTTTTAGTCTCTGTTCATAAATGTGCTACTCTTCATTGCAGGATTTACTACCGGCATGACTTTTTCTCCTTGCCAGCTTTCTCTCCACATTCATGATGGTTGATAGGCAAGCACAGCAGCATAAACGACTTAACTGGTTTTCTCCAGCTCCCTGCAGCATGGGCAGGAGTAGCTTGAGGTAATGATAAGGGCACACTGTGGTGGGAAGAGGATCCTTGAGGAGGCTGCAGTATGAGCTGGAAGAGGAAAGGACCTGTGCCTAGACTCTGCCCAGGCCTGCACATGTTTAAGGTATTTAATGTGGGGGAGGGAAGCTGTTGCTGACAATCTTTCTAAGGTGTATTCCTTCCACAAAGCTTTTCATGGGTATTCCTTGTACCCAAAAATCAGGAAATTGGTCTTTGTGAAGAGCTAAAGAGAGGAGAGACTAGTTTTTTGCTGTGGTTGAAAAATGTTTGTTGTAATATCCTTCCTCTTAAGTGCAGGTGTTAAGAATTGTTACGCTTTCAGGTAAGATAATCATCCTGTAAACTGATATCAAATTTACCAAAAAACCCACAAAACCTGTGGTTTGGAGGTAAATGACAAGGAAGCTGAATGTGTTGTTTCTAAGGTGAGAACAGATTCTGTTGCAGGAGAAAAGATTTGGGTTGATTACTATCTCTTTAGAAGGACTGTAGGGATAGGGTTAATACTTATTCCTTTGCAGACCACCAGCTTACCTTATTAACTGGTGACATCTTGTCACAAATACTTATGGGTAAATAATCTGAGTACTTAGATTCAGAGCAGGAATTAGTGTAAGAGTAAGGATTCCTTGTTTTCTTCTGCCTTTGACCCCCAAATCAACCCTGACTGTGTGGCAAGTCACTAACCCACCTGTTGTACAGAGGAGGAAGCAGAACTTGCTTGTACATTGAAAACAGGCACAACAAGGTTGAAACAGGCCCACCAATGTTGAAACAGGCACACTGAGCTGTTGGTTCAATGCTATGCTCTGAAAAGTGGGGTATTAATTAATACTTCCCTGATCTCTGGATGAGGGGAAGAAGACTAATACACTGTTATGGCTGAATTTGGGCAAGTTTATTGCTCAAAGTGGCTAGGTTGTGGTATTGCTGCATCTTATTGCCCATTGCCGGCAACAGGCCTTGAGAAAGTTTTCTATACTCCAGGTTATTTTTTTCAGTCCGGAATAATTTTGGGAAGTAATATGCCATGCAGCATGGTGGACAAATACCTTTGGTACCTAACACTGATGTTATGACCACCAGCGATGTTGGCAGGCACTGCAGTGTCTGAATTATATGGACCATGTGCTTGGCATGGCACATGACATTAGTATTTGTTAAAAACATGGGTGATTGGGGTGCTTCTGTCTCATTTGAGTTGTTACACTGCAGTGGACCTGTGTTTGTGCAGCACCTGTAATGCTGCAGAGTTTTGATCTTGATCAGGACACCCACAGTGTTTGATGCTGTACAAGCTCAGGTTACAGTCCCAGCTCCAATTTGAATATTATTGTAGTCAGCATATTTTGTTTGCTCCTTAAGCCACTATGGCTGGAAAGGTTATTAAAAATTAATAGCCATACCCATAGGGAGGATTTCAAGGGGCTATTGCTGATTGCAGAGGGAGTACAAAGTATTCATTCAGTTTTTCTTGTGTGACCTGATTTGACTCATTAAAATAACAGAAAGAAAAAAAATCTGAGATCCTTGCTGGAATGGTAGAAAGTTAACTTTCCTGTAAGAAAAGTCTCACCTTGTCAGTATAAGGTAGGAATGTAAGGCTAGGTGTATTGGCAAAAGGGAAGAACAGTGTGGATGTAGGAAGCAAGGAATAAGACCTCTCTTCTGGCAGCAGTGAGCTGTGGTTGTCTATGGAACTACAAGAGCTTTGCCAGCAACAGAGATGCCTTCAGCAGCAGCAGTGCTTGTCAGGAAGGTAGTTCTAACCAACCAGGTGGAAAAAATGTACGGTTTTCAAGATATTCTGCTGAGGTTCAGTTGGAGTGGAGAGCTGCTCTTTGGGTTTGCCTGATTCTGCTTCAACATACTGACTCATTGATTTACAATCTGGTAAAATGAAATACACAATTCCAAAAAAATGCAGTGAACTGTGGGAGAACGCTGAGAACTATCAGCATTCAGATGTGGTAACCTACATCTCTGCAGAACTAGGGAATTTGGCTAGGTCTGTATTATAAAGTTGTGCTTCACACTGGGTGTGGGGTAGAACAAGTAAGGAGGAACAGGTGCTACTGCAGACCTGCCATCTACACAACACTTATTTCAGGGATTTTATTTCAATTGACCATGGAAGCATACTGCATATGATGTGCATTTGATTCAAAAGTAATCCAAGACTGTTGTTCAGGAGTAAAGGATTAAATTATCCTTCTGACTATATGGGGATTTTTTGTTTTTTTTTATTGTATGCGGTGGATTGCATTGCTTATTGATTTCCTTGACTCCTGGAAACGCCCTGCATTAAAGTGTATCGGTTTGTGCTACTGTATGTGTGTTCTCTGATGCAATAAAGACAAGACATTACCGGGTCATCAGCATATTTTACAGAAGCCTTGAACCTTTGTGTAATTTGACAGGAGAACAAAGATTGAAGATTATTCTTTTCTTCCTTCAGTCTGATCCCCCTCTTGCCTTGTTTAGGTGTGCTACCTGCATACTTTTGCAAGTAACTCTGATCATTTAAGTGGCTTTTATGGTCACATCATACAAGTCACTGGAGTATAAAATTATTTTGAATGTGCATTTTATAGAACTGACTATGCCATTTGTAAGGGTGAAAGGTTGTGGCTGTTGAACACCACAAAGAAATTCTTCAGGGCAGTCAAGAAGAAACTCAAAATGTTGTGTCTTTGCCTCTGGTTTCTGACTGTGTTCCATAAACACTGTTCTGTAGGTGGAACAGAGGCATAGTTTTTCTTTGTGTTTTAGAAAGGAAATACTGTGAGATTGTTGAAGACTGATGCAAAGACCTGAGCCGCCTCTATAACTCTAGAAAGGGTATAGGCAACTTTAAATGTCTTGCTGTGCGTGAGTTTATGGCATGGTAGAGCTACACAACTTTTAGTACTAGATGCAGTATGTGTATTTTAAGTGTTGTTTGGGTGTGCTAATCTGCTAGCTGGCTGGAAATCTTGTCTCCTTTGCTGCCAGGCACTGTTAGCATGTTCACCCTTAAAATATAATGATATGAAGAATTTATGCAATCTAGTGTTAGTCTTCAGGACTCCTTGGTGCACCTGCAGTTTGCCAGTGAAAAGGCACTGAATGATCTGGCAGTGCAAGAGAGGTACAAGAGAACAAGCTTTTTAAAATAGCAAACCTCTAGAAAGCAGAAGGCTCAGCTTTTGGACTTAGAAGTTCAGAGAGGGGATGAAATTGTGTTTTGGAAACAGGGTTCTCCTTCATGAGCAATTTGGGCTCCTTTTTGGGCATGTATCATCTACTATAGTATGCAGTTTATTTCTTGTCAGTCCTTCAGGCTGACAATAGCTGAAGCATGCTTTTTGGTACTTTTCTTGCTGTTCAGATCTTCTTTCATCCCTCTCCTTGGTATCTTTCTGCTCAAAAACTTGTCTGTGTGATTGGTGTGTGGGGGTTTTTTGTTTGGTTTTGATTTTTGTTTTTAAACAGAATGTGCTTACCTCCAGATAAACTATAACAAAAGTTTGTGCTCTTCAGTTAAGGGCTGAAAGGTATTTTAGACTGTGTATATATAGACAGTTTCTAACAGCAGTCATCCCTAGTCTGAGTGAAATCATACTAGTTTATAGTATAGCAGATTGTACTAATTTATGTTGGATTTTAGGCTTTTCAATTGATCTTTGGGAATGCAGTTGTTCTTGCTGGAACTTAATGTCAAGTAAATTATTGTACAAACAGATTTTTCCTGCAGACTTTGAGTCTTTTTTTCCCCTTGATTTGGTATTTTCAGTCGGGTTTCCCAACCACTGCAGAAAATACAGTTACTAGATGAACATATGTAAAGCTAATTGCCTCCTTGCTTTTCCTGTGGTTGGACAGTAAGGTTACAAAACTGCTTTCCAGTGTAATGCATGGTTTCATTTGGAAAAAATTACGGGTTTTCAGATCCATTTATTTTTCCTTTCATATTTTTATTTTGACTGGAAGAAAAAACAAACCAAGGGAAGGAAGTAGGACATATGCATCACCTTGCAGAGCAGACAGGTGCAGCTTTCTTGAATAGAAGTGATGAAGCACAACCTGCTCTTACAATAGTGTTTCTGAATGTGGTAATTGTCCTCCAGATGACAAAATGTGAGCAGGTGTGTGGCTGTGTAGCATCCTTCTGCTTCTGTACAGGTTGCTGTTCTGTTTACCTGGAGGGAGCTAAAACTACTTGCCAGTTCCTTATAACTGATATCCTTCTAGTTGCCTAAACACATTTTGTCACCAACCGTTTCAAACATTCTGTCTCTAATGTCTTTGCTTATTATGTTTCAAGATGCTTAACTTTCAGATTGTGCTGAGGATGTGTCTTGGTTTAATGTCTGCTTACTGACTCCGGTATCTTAGCAATCAAATTCAAACACAAATCCGGTTGTGTCATGGACACAGAAAAATCTAAACCCAGTACTTGTTCTCCTACAATTTGGTGAAAGGAAATTCAGTTTCTCTTTCTAAAACATATTACTTGTGTTTCCAGTGAATCCTTTTATGAAGCAAAGTTCAAATTACATAAAACAATTGAGTATGTTGTTTACAGTATGTGAAACCCCTTCCCTTTGTGGCTAGTACTTTAAACAAATACTATATTAGAAATAATAGTGTGTCGTTAGACTGAAGAAACACTAGAGCAAAGTGCCTTTACTGTAGGACAGTTTGTTGGCCAGAATCAATTATAATGACTATATTGATTTTTAGCTAACTGCCTATGAAATTTCAAAATATTACGACTTTAATTGATATTGAATTGCATTCACTTGATTGATTTCCACATCTGGTTTAAGTAGGTTCTTACTGAGTGCTCAAATCTCTAGTGGTGTTCAGAGCTGGGAGCGGGAGGAGGAGAGCAGAAGAGATTGTAAAATGTTGCCAGGACAGAGGGATGGTATGGATAAGGAAGATGATGTTTCTGTTATGTGTATGTTTAGGGTAGAAAATAGACGTTATGAGAGAACAGGAATGTATATATTGCTTGGAAGCAGGTCTGAGTTGCAGAGGAACTCTTAGTGTATGGTACTCTGATAATGGGGAAAGGAAGAGAATGAAGAAAGGATAGCTTTAGACAGGGCTGAGTTGGGATGGGGATAGGGATTGTTACCTATGTAAGGAATGGCA
Source organism: Grallaria varia (assembly GCA_013396735.1). Classification (NCBI taxonomy): domain Eukaryota; kingdom Metazoa; phylum Chordata; class Aves; order Passeriformes; family Formicariidae; genus Grallaria; species Grallaria varia. The sequence goes on along the minus strand of VWZG01012825.1, from coordinate 175,908 downwards.
GTGTGGCTCCATCCAATCTGACTTATCCACTCCTTAGCATAATCTTTGAGTTTACTATTAAGGACATGACAACCAAGTGTGGGGTTTTGGAGAGGTGTTTCTTTAGTGTAGTCTCAGGCATTGTCACACTGAGTGTTGAGCATCACTTTCGCTGCCTTTACTTTTCTTCCTCCTCCCGTATTTATCTAAATGTGAGAACTTCCATACACCAGTGTCACTTCCAGTCAGAGAAGTATTTTCAAGGTCTGTAATTCTGATTCTTGCCGTTTACAACTTCCCATTTCAAAATGGCTTGACTCGTTAGTGCCATCTGTGGGACAGCAAGAATATGGGTATGCCCGGTTTGTTGTTACCTTGCTGTGCTGTAATTGCCTCATTTCCCAGCTTCTGAGTGTGTATGGAGCAGGTATATCGTTCGTATTTAAGTATTGCCACGCTGTGCAGGTGAATCCTAAACCTTTTTCCAAGGAGAGTTTGAGTTCTTCCTACGTTGATTTCTACTTAGAGCTTATTTATTATGAAATCAATAATCAACTAATGACAATGTAAAGAGCGAAACCAAACTCTGTAGTGTTATTGAAAAGGCATTACTGGATCAGAACTGTAGGGCATGTAAAGTATTTGCTGAGTAGTTGTGAGCCTGATTTATTGATTTGTTTTCTTCCTCATGTTCTGCTGATTCCATAATTCTGTTAAATAGATAAGCATAAAGAATATATTTCTACCATTAAGAAACGAGGTCTGGATGTACTGCATTAGATTTTCAAAGCAGATATTTTGATCTCAGTAGTATGAGATACCTACCTTTTAAAGGAAGGCTATGCTCATCTGTGGAAGTGCTATTCTGACCTCTATGCAATTACTGTATTCTGTGAAGCATGCAGTATAAGCATTGATGCTGTTAATAGCCATAAATAATTCCTCTTTCTAAAAATTTCTATCTGATCCATGTTGTTGACTTGCAGATGAGATTGCTAAGTATCTTCCTAATGAAATTAACTATTACAGTCGTGACTAGAAACTAAGGAAATGGAAAGCTAAGACAGCATGAAGAATTAACAACCATAGCAATCAACTGAGACATGGTGCTGCATAAAACAAAACAAAAAAAAGGATATGCATTCTCTGATCATTAAAACTTTAACTCTTGACTAAAAAAAAATACTGGGTGAACTGTACAAGTAGCACCAGAGGGTGTGTGGGGAAATATGAAGTAATATACTTAGGATTATTTCAGAGCCAGATATTTGTTGTGTTTTGTGAGGTCTGTGCCAATGTAGATGGTAGTTTTCCAGTTATATAAAACTAATTTCTTTTTAGTGGGAGGGGTAAAGTAGCAGAGGGTGAATTTGCAAGTCAGGAAATCTGGAAATTGATGGGATTTGTGTGCTTAAGCTGGAGAGTGCCTAGGTACTTAAGCGTGGAGATGACTTAGGTGGTTCCAAAAGTGCGGGTATTTTGGTATTACTAGACTAATTGGTTAGGTTAATGGCCAAGATGTTGCCTCAGAAACATTATAGTGCTGTTGGTAACAGCAAATTTTTGGAATGTTTGTTCTTTTAATAACGTAGGTTGTAACATGAGTGTGGAACAGCATCTGGACTGTCTAAACCAGATTACAGTTTGATCATAACTGTAAAACGTGGCCTGAAATGAGGAAGAGAAGTTTTGTTTTGCTAAATTCTTACAGGCCTCTGCAATAGAGATTCAAACATGGCCAGGGAGTTTTCTTACTGTGTGTAAATGAAATGGGGTCCTGTGGGTCCTGGTGGTGATGGGGGTGTGGGGAAGGACCAGGTTGTTCTGGTACCTTTGTAACCAGCTGTGAGAGGGTGCTGTGCTGCCAGAAGAACGGGTACTAAACCCTGAGGATTGTGGCTGTGTGGTGGAAAGCTGTTCTTGATATGTGTATATAGAATGATAATGCCTGTCTGCAAGAGCTCAGACTACAGTGAGCAAGCTTAGAGAATAAGCCTGGGTACATCAAAGCCTAAGTGAATTAAGTCAATCCTGTATTATGATTGGATTGGCTTTGCGGTTTTTTTTTCTTTCTTTTTTTAAAATTCTTTTGGCTATGTAAAAATAACAAAAATTGAGAAGTGCTGGATTACTTAAGAGAATCAGATGTTGCTGGTAAACTTCACTGATGAAGGACTAATGCTGTGTATGAGCTCAGGTTAAGTTCAGAAAAATATTTTAGCCAAAAATAAGGGAAGCGTAATTCTGAAAAAGCCATGATGCTGCAGCAGCACTTCCCAGAACATTTCAACTTTTAAATTAAATTTTAAAGTGAAGCTAAAAACAGAATAAAAACTTAATTTCTTGTAACAGGAAATAGTTATATGTCAAAAGCTAATCTCTCTTGATTGAGGCACAAGTCAAAACCTGTTATTCACAGTTTTGTTGAGAGTAGCTGAACTTCAGCAGTGTAGAGAAGTGGGAGAAAATCCATTCTGCCTATCAGACAGGGCTTTCACTGAGTCTGAAATTTAAGACTTACGAAGTAATGCCACCATCTGCCTATGAAACTGGGAAGTTGTCAGGGATCAGACTGAGTGCCTATGGGATGGTTACAGGAGAGGTGATTGGATCCTTAAGCCAGAGTGAAAGGTGAAAGTATATGAAACTATACTGTGGAGATGGTGTCGCTGAGACTTTTTTATAATGCGATGTGACACTATTTAGTTCTGTCCTCTGCTGACAGAAGTGTTTAGTGTATAGATGTGCTGGTTTATATTTCTTTATAAAGCAGTACGTGATGGCCTCACTGGCAGGTCATGAGGAAGGTCAAAGTAGATGCTATCATAGACACTGATGTGATTTCCCTCACTGGATTACACTGAGGAGGCTCTCCAATGATTCTAAGTCCCTTGTCTGCCTCTCCTTATTTTGTAGTTTGTTTCATGAAAGAGAAGAAATAGGATCAAGTTTAATGTTGCAATGGTGATTATTTTATTTTTTTATTCTTACTCCTGTTTTTTACAAACAGCATGACCTCCGCATTACTTTATTTTCTTTGGCTTATGATTTCAGTTTATCACTGTGTGGTGAGGCACCAGGAGCAGAAACCAGAATCAGGTGGTAACATCAAAGCCATGTTTTAGTTGTCTGAACCCCAAAGAGAGAAAGGTAGACAGTACTCCAAGAGGCAGAGGGTTGCCCTTTGTTGTGACACTCTGGATTAGCTGTAGAGTATCAGGGATATTGGAACTAGAAGCTTTACCTGGTTTTTAGCTGCAGCAGTTCAGTGTTTGTGTAAGACATCAGTGATGTAGGTTTAGTGGTACTGGCCTCTAAACTAACGCCTTGTTCCATGTAGGCGATAATAAACTGTGATTTAAGTGAGCTGAATGTAGAAAATGGGAAAGAGCAGGATCATGTTAGCACTAATGAAGGAAAATGGTATGAAATATTAAATAACTATTATTATAAGATACTTCAGAAATCCAAAGGAAGTAGAGGTGAAAAGACCTATGAGTCACCTAACCTACCCATTCTAGAGAACTAGCTTGCTGCCTGCAATTATATGGTCGTTATCTGCTACTCCAGGCTAGCCAAAATGCCCCAAACTTTAGTACTCTTTACTTAAGGTATGTAGGAAAAGAAGAAGAAAGAAAGGGTTGCAGACTTCTTTTCTGTTTCTGAAACCTTTCCTCAGATTTACATGATAATTTTTTCCTTTCATTGTTTTTTTTTTTCCATCAGCGTCAGAAAGCCCTGAAGAGTGAGATGACTTTAATCATTCTGGACAGCTATGTTGTCTTCTGTCTTTGTCACTGCTTTGATAATTCTTTTTTTGACTCTTTCTTGGTTTTTTGGGGTTTTTTTTCCTATGGCAGCTGGTTTCACTGGCTAATCATGCCACAGTGGTAGTGTATGGAGTGAGAATATTTTCTTTTACTCTTTTTTGCTCTTCTGTCCCCCTTTACCACACTTTTTGCACATCTTCATGAGGTAAATATGCCTGTAGGAGAGAGCAATATCATTAATTCCCATGTACAGCAGGAAGGCAGTAATGATTTGACACAAAGACAGGTAGTGTGAGCAGTGGAGCTTTAGTTGGGAGTATCGTGTGTATTTAGAAGGTTGCTGGAGTGAGCAGTACCAAAACGGTGGTTTGTCTTGTGCTTGACTATTGTGAACATGAATGTACACCCTGAAAAACAAGTACCTATTCTAAGAGGGAGCGTGTGTGTAATGGTCTGCCCATGTCTGAGAAGTGTGGAACGGTTATTTAGCCTCTCTGAGTGTTCTTATCCTTATTTCTTTGCTTCATTTACTCTGTAATTGCCTTTTCAGCCCGGTCAAGGAGTTTGGTGATGGGTGAGCAGATTGGGCCTCCTTCCAGACCATCTTCTCCAAACCCTCAAGAACGTGTGCTGAAGTGTGGCTGGCTAAAGAAACAAAGGAGCATTATGAAGAACTGGCAGCAGCGGTGGTTTGTGCTGCGTGGGGATCAGCTCTTCTATTACAAGGATGAAGAAGAAACTAAACCTCAGGTATGACTAGAGAGCTATAGGACTTTTCTGGTTGTGACTTCTGTGTAGATCACAGCCACTGCTTTAATTGACAGCTCATTTCAGATGCTTTCTATCCTTGTCAAAACGATACATGCTTGAGAAGGTTCAAAGGCAAGTGAGATTGCAGGGAGACTTCTCTACTACCAAGCAAGCTGTAAGGCTTGTGAAAAGGTTAGAAGGTGTTTACTTATCCACTGGGCCGGGCTGACCTCCAAATCTTAGTAGTGTCATCTATGAGACTGGAGTTTGACAGGAAGAGCTACGGAGTCCCAGATTACTGAGGCAGGAGTGATTAACCTTGCTTAGTCAGTTGGGACTCTTTATCTCCCAACTAATCCATTGTTTGCTGAGAGGTGAACCAGCTGTGTAGGGCTGGCTTGTGTGTGTAGAGTGTGTAGGTTTTATTACATGGCATGCAGGGTTTGGGAACGGGCTGTAATATGTCTTTTAGGGGTGGGGGGAAGGAACAGCTATTGTGCTATGGGGTAAAGCTTACAGAGGAGGTAGAGAATTTTTTTTTATCCATCCTTTTCAAATGCCTGTAAAATATTCTTCCAGCTTTTGAGCTAGGGTCTTCCTAGTTGCTGTAGTGGATTATGCCTCATAATTCATGTAGTCATTGTTTTGACTGTCAGGCTTTAGCCAGAGTCATTGAACAGAGGGGACATAATTGAATAAGCCAGACAATGTCCCTTTACTGCTGCCTCCTGATGAGTCAGTACAGGCATTACAGAGTGACAGCCTGTGTAACATCATCACCATCCACACACTCATTATAGATGATTATTAAACTGCTTGATGCAGCTGTGTGCTTGCCTGTCATACATAAATTTCATTGTGGAGTGAGAATGGAAATGAATATTCCCCTGTAGGCCTGACATAAGTTTGGTAGATTAATGAGGATGTTGGCTGCATCTTACAGAATTCTCCTAATCAGCGAGTTGATCTATCATTAGGCACAGCCTACTGTGTAAAGGCTAGAGAGACTTGAACTTGATGATGTAGCCTGGTTACTCAGGATGCTGCAAGCAACAGCTGGATTTTGTACTTTCAAGCCAAACACCTTATCTTCATATGTAATGGATGTGGAGAGCTGGGCACTTCTGAACTGTGTCAGTGAACATGATAAGGAAGAAACTGCCTCAGGTGGCCATGTTACAAAGGGTTTCTTTAACCCTGGCCCCTTTGGGGCATAGGGTTGCCATACATTTATCACTGTGGGATGCCATGTTCACAGAATCACAGAGTATTATTTTGTATTGGATGATACAGGACTGTTCTGACTATTCTTTTAGGAGTTGCAGACTAGAATTTGCATCTGCCTTTAGCTAGGACTGTATGCATCCCACATGTGAGATATGCTTTTGGAACTTGTAGATAGCTATTGCTTGGGTTTTTCTGGAATGAAGGGGCAATTGCACAGGTATGCCTACACAGCCCTGGAAGACAGCTGAGACCCTGGGATATCTGTGTGGCCTGTAATAAGGATGTTTTCATCAGTTGATATTAATCCCTAATCTCCTTCAGCCTGAAAGGTACTCGTGCTTAATTTAAATATTTTTGTTTCATATATATTTTACATATTAAGAATGGCCTGCAAACTTGTTGGCAGAAATTAAATCAATAGCTGCACTGAAATTCCCATTAATCTTCTGGCTACTTGATTATTTATACATGCTCTGAAAGAAGGTTGTGTTCTTATTGTTTAGCTGCTAAAGTCAAGTGAGATTTATAACATAATGTTTCAAAAGATAAACATGAAATACCATCTTTTAGTTTATGGATGTTGCATTGCCTCTCTTTATGAAAACCAGATTTCTTCCCTTGATAATAATGCTGAAAAGATGGGGCTGTAATCTAATGCCAGGAGAATTGCACAGACTTTCTGGAGCAAAGAGGAATTACTCCGTGGTCTTAAAGGGTTGCGTACTATTGAAAGTGTGTGCATTTGTGTGACGCAGTTGCACAGCCCACTCCATCACTGTCCAAAGTTTAGAGGGTGGACTTGCAGTTATTGCTTGTCTTGAGTGTTTTCTCAGGTTGCCCCCTTGAGGAAAGGGAGGACTGACCTGCAAAGAGCTTTTGATGCTCCTACTGACTCTGTCAATATATGAGTGGGTTTTTAAAGTAGCTTTGGGTTCATTTCTATTCCCAAGACAGGAGATAGCATGCACCGTTCCCCAGTTTCCAGGGGAACAGAAGCCACTGTGCAGCTAATTCATTAACCTTTCTTTCAGTATTGACTTGGCATGATAAAAGGCTTTAGTGCATCTGCAGTGGGTTTGAATTTTGCACTCTAGAAAACAGCAGAATTTTCTAGAATTTGTTCTGGTCACTGAACTCTAAAGATGATGTTGTATTTGGTATTTTTTTGGTGCCATTTGGAAGAACTGGAAATGCATCTCCATTTTTGTCATGTTGCCTTTCTGGTGTTTCCCTGTTACCTTTGGAATGCATTCAGCATGTCTTCTAATTTCAGCGAACCTCAGAGTTAAACTGTAGGGCAATAGGATTGTGAGGACAGGGTGCTGAAAGTTTATCCTGTTCTATTGACTTATTTTATCTTCATTTTAAAACTCACAACCATTCTAGAAAAACATCACAGTATGGACTTTGCTAAGTGCCCTCCTACCTTGAATCCTTCCACAATCTTACCCTTACACTGAGTAGGGGGCAGGAACTGGGCTGGGCCGTGGTACTACTGATACCTAGAGAGCCTGCTAGGGATTAGTGTTGACTCTGTTCTAGTCAGTGAGCAGAGATGGCAAAAATGTGAGCTCTACAGAGCAAACTTCGTAATCGGACAAACAAAAGGGGAAGTGAGGATGGCAGGGCAGCTGCATCTATAATGTGGAGTGGGGAGTCCTAAAGTACAAACGGTGAATATTTTTATTCGTTACACTGAATATCCAGAGAATACTCATTGAGGATGATCATGGGAATTAAGTAGCTGTTAGTTATACCTAGCAATAGAAGGACAGTTTTATATTTCCCCTTCTCCAAGAGGTCTGCATGAGTCTACACATCCCTGTCCTCTCAGAATATCCACAAGTTTTCTGAGCATTTCCTGTCAGTAAAATCCACCTAGTAGCTGTCTGTTTTTTCTTTCTAATCTAGTGTGTACTTTGCAAGGTGACGGAGCCAAGCTCTGCTTACACTTGAAACAGACTGAAATTTCATCATAATTCAACTCATTGTGGGGATTATGAGCTGCTAATGAAGAAAATTTTGGTTTGTTTTTTTCCACTTACAAAAACAGTCAGCATCTGGAAAATATTTGGAATAACCAGATTTCATTGTTCTGTCTACTCCATCAGCAATATGAAGGCTGGACTGTTGCTGGTACTCACAGCTATAAGTGTTCCTGTAAGCCTCAGGTCCCGTATTATTTGTAGGTATAGCTTGGCTGGAAAAATACATAAATCTGTTATAGCTTTGGTTTAGGAGTTTTGAATGTGTGTTAAGCTTTGGAAATCTTCTGTTTGTTTCCCAGTATTGACTCTGGAAGGTTTTTAAGGGCTGTTATTAACAAAATTTTTCCCCCAAACAAAAGGTTACAAACAAAATCATTAATGCAGCAATGTCTACTGGAAGCCTGAGCCAGCAAGTCATCCTTTTTTTGTCTGTTATTGGCACAACTATTACTGAGTGTCCAGGTGATGACCAGCAGAGGTAAAGGAGCTCTTTTACAAGTTCATACCTGGGTCCTTCTGGCGCTGTTCTTCACAAACACCTAGGAAAGCTTGCTTTGCCACGTTTTCTGACCTGGACATGAGGATCTGAGACAACAACTGACTAACCATTTGAAATGTGGAATCTATTCTTTAGCTTGCTTTAGATCTGAGACAACTTGGCTTCCATCTCTTTCACTGAGACTAAGTCTGGTCCTGGGTTAGCTTGGACTTTCTGATCCGTAGAATTCAGGTTTAGAGATAACTCATTGATATAAAGATGTTGCAGAAATTTTTTTCCTGTGTTTAATTAAAGATATTTCTGTATTCAGTTCATCATCCTTGACCTGGAATTCAGAAATGCATACCTGAGGGCAGATTTGAGCCCCACTGTTTCCCCCCGCACCCCCTCCGTCCATTAAGGATTTTTAACAGTGCCTGAAGTGCTGTGTTAAAAGTAGTGATATGAGAATTAGAATGATTAGTGTTTTGACACCAGCTGTATTTGCTGAGGGACTCAGTCAAGTAAATGAAGCTTTTCACGCATGTTTCTTGTGTCACAACTATTCTTTACTCGATCCTGGCTCTAAAGAACCTGGTATAGGCAGGACTTCTCAATTGAGCTTGTTAGGGAGGAGTACAGTAATACCATTAAGATAGGAACACTTGTCCTCTTGAAAATTTTCCTGCAAAGTACCAAGGCCCTCAAAGGGTACAAGGTGGTGCTCAAAAATAGCATTTGAGCCTCCAGCTAAGTGGAAGTTCTGTAACCTATTGCCTGCCCCTTGAGCTGTTCAACCATCTCAGGCTCCTAAAGCTGAGGGAGAGAGGAATAACTCAGTCGTGAGTAGTTTATTTCTAGGGCATGCTTTGGCATATTTGCAGTTAGACCTTGGGGAATTTAAACTGATTTAATCCGTCATTATTTTCCTTCCCAAACAAGATTGCTAATCCAGTCTGAGTGGCTGCTGGATAAGGACACATGAAGCTGTCGAATTTAGTCATGTCTTTCCAACAGTGACAGCAACAATCAGAATTGATAGACCCTCCCTGTTAAGATGAATTACTTTTTTCTACCTTATCAGTTCTATTTCTTTGGTGTTCCCCAAGGTTTGCCAGGCTGATCAGACAGCTGTGAGATAGGTACTCTGTTGCCCTCTGGATGTGCTTTTTGTCCCCTAAAAGGGCTGGTTATAGATAGAGAAGTTTGACACAATTTGCTGGTATGCAGAGAAAAATTAGCAAGAAGCTGATCTGAAAATCTTGGCTATATATACACTTACGACCTAAGAATACTTTCCAGACACGTGCCTATTTTGCAGGCTTTTCTTGTTTTTGATGAAGTGAGCATCCCTCAACTTTAATTTCTGAAAAATCATTCTTCTAGGTCTTTCATTTCTCTACTCTTTTCCAGTTGTTAGGCTACCAGCTCAGTTTGCTGCAACTTCTTGCACAGCTGAATGAGGTGCACACTGACAAGGATGAAGTAGCTATACTGATGCACAATCCCCATTTAATCAAAGATGATTAAAATGAGAGTAAGAAGTCATTTCAATGAAAACTTTGTTGAGAATATATGAAATCAAGTATTTTTTGAAAAGGATCAAAAAGGAGTGTATTTTGATTGGGAAATGGTTTGGCTTAGGGTGTTAGTGCAAGCAATTTGTGCCTCTGTAATCTCTTCTAAAGTAAACATCACTCTCGTGTCAAGGGTGTGTCTCACTGAAGAGGGAGCAGATGATGTTGCACCATATGGTGCATCAAGTCCATTTGCTTAGTTTTGTTGCAGGAAAGGGGTGACCAAGTCAAGCAAAGTACAGCCTCTGGGAGGCATTACAGAGTGAGAATTTCGTTTAACCCTTTGACTTCATTACTGACTTCAGTTTCCTACAGGAAGATGGGTTTTCTGAAACTCCTAGTTTGACAGTGCTCTTCTATGAACTGCTCCTGCTCTTCACTGTAAATACGCTCTGAATCTCCTTCTCTGTGTATGCTGCTGTGCATCTTCACCATTCCATACTGTGAAACAGCAAAAAGCTAGCATGTATGTTAATGGGTTTTGTCTAAAATATGTGGAACCTAGATATATATGTTTGCCAGGTTTACTAATTCAGGCTGAGGGAAAGAACCCTCCATAAAAGTGTGCGTCTTTCTGAGGGAAAACAGGGCTTGATTCAGGGTCCTGTGTTCTGCTTGATTATAAATTTAAGGTTTAGGTAACTATTCCACATGGGAGTTTATGCTTGACAAAATGTAAATTTGTCCTCCAAAGAAAGCAGCTGTTAACATTTAAGAGAATTGCATCCTGTGATGGAAAACTGCTATTGCCAGCTTTCAAAAGTTAACTGATGCGCTGAAGGTCTGATCAGCTGATATCTTATTAGGTTTTATTGCCGTACTTACAGCTTCTGTTAATAAAATAGTGACCTGAAAGTGTAAACTTACATCTGGGAATGCATAAACATCAAGTTTAAGTTAAATCAACAAAATTACTTAGAATTTGGGTTTTTTTGGTTTGTTGGTTGGATTTCCCCCCCCGCCCAGTCAACTTTGTGTTTAATGGGTTTTTTTCAGGGTCTTTCTTGTGTTTTCTCAACATTCTTGTTTTAGGCTATTCTGAAGTAACTTCCTGCTTTCAACTGTGCCACTAAGATTTTTAAATTTTTTGCTCCATGACTTTTGGCACTTATTTTCTGGCTGAAATATTTTCCATCTCAAGCATTACTAGCTTGTGGTAGTTTATTTGTAGTAGTTTTTGAATGTTCTTTGTTCAAAGAAAAGAGTAAAAATTAATTTACGTTTAATACAAGCTGGCTTCTTTCTGATAATAGTAGGTTTTTTCCGAACAAAGCATCTTGAGGAAATTGTGTTCCCAAAGAGCAAAGCCATAGAAATAATACCATACTAATTGCAATGAAAATCAACACATCTGGACTCTTTATTTTATGGAGAAGATTGCAAGGGTCATAAGCTGAGTCATCTTTTATTAGTTAAAATACTGGATTGTCTATCTCATGAGACACTAATTGTATTACTCAGTTATATATGGATCTGGAAGCTGACAAATAGCATAACGGGGATTTGTTTTCATTGCCAGTATTATGATGGTCCAATGTGCCTTGTATTTTATTGTTGCCACATTGGTTGGTGAGAATGTAATCACACATGTTTACTGGAGAGATGGGGAGGGGGGGAGAGTTACCAGAACAGCTTTCTTCATTTTCTGTTCAGTGAAAAAAGAAAGATGCAGTTTCCATTCTAGGGCAGTGCAGGAGTAGGAACTGCTTGAGTGTTCCTGGTCTTACTGCCTTTTGTCTGTCTTGTGCGTATATGCCGAAGAATGTTAGCTGGAAACCCTTTGAAATGTTAAAGATTAAATGCTTGTTCCACTCGTGTTTCTGGACAAGAGGTTCCTGTGATCCCTTTTCAGCTTTTACATAGATGAAGAGGATTTTGCTCACTTTGAAGATATTATGTCACCAACTATGCAGAATTCCCAAACTGGAATATATTGTGTTAGTTATGCTCGAGCTCAAAGTGGAAATAAAGCTTAATACTGGCAGCATTTGAACTTGGGAAGTAAAAGGGCTCGGATTTCCTTCTAGGGAAACTATAGCCTTCTGGAATAAAAGGTAGTCCACTGCTTTGCAAACCTGAATTAACTGCTCTCCTCCAGTATCTCTCTGGGAACTTCTGTGTACTGAGAATCTCTGGAAAAGAATTCATTTTATTCAATTGCAGAAATGAAGATTCACAAATAGAACTTGTTGATGGCTAAAGTTTAATGCTGCAACCTGAAATTAAATGGTGAAGGAAAAGTAAATGTAATGTGAGATTAAATTTTTGCAAGAGATAATTAGTTATGGAAACCAAGGGAAATCACCTTGGCATGCTTAGAGTATTGTTATTCCAGAGGAAGGAGCATTTGGCCAGAAGTGTCCCGTGTGAGAGAAAGGACAGGTGAAGAAAGTGTGTGACCAGCTCCATCTTTTCTTGCTCAGAACTGTGGAAAGGAGTTGGGCTCAGGGGAGGAGTGGGATTTAAATTTGCTATGTAATGTATCATCTTTTCCTTACTCTTTTAGTGCCTTTCCCTTTGCACTAATGTTTGTGTCTCTTACAGGGTTTGATACTATTGCAAGGCAATCAGGTGAATGAGCTGCCACCTAATCCTGAAGAACCAGGGAAACATCTCTTTGAAATTACCTCAGGTATGCCGGGATTTCTTTGTACTTTCAACATAACATCACTTCATTCCCATCACTTGTCATTAATGATAATTGAATTGTGCTGATTGCTTCACTTGTAAGTGTCCTGATACACTAGCCGGATTATCTGGTGAAGCTGGGGAATGGGACTTGACAGATTACATGGTGTTCTTTGTTTTTGATAAAAGCACTGCTTTGGTACCTCATTTTCATTTCATAGCAGATGAGATGCATAATGCTCCTAGATCTTTCTGTTTGGAGGGAGCTCCTTGCTTGGAGGGCTGTGTGGTTTCTCAGCTGATGTATTTTTCCAGTTGTTATGGGAGAAACTAACACAGAACTTAGCACAGAATTTATAGAAAAGAGGTGTGCAGTATCTGGATTGAATTTCTTTCATATGTACTAGCCCCCAGTTGTGGGGAGGGGGTGGAGGGAGAGAAAAATGTTTCAAAACATTTCTCTTTCGGATGGAAGGTTTAAGAGAATAGATGACCTGCCATGAGAGAGAGGCTGAAATTGCATTTGGTAGAAAATCCCATGATCTGTTCAGTGTAGTCTTAATGTAAAACTTTTGTAATCACTTTAGTTTCCATGTAAATGGTTCCTCTGGACAGGGTTGGTACCTCCAGGGTATATTTAAAGTTAAGCTCCCTGTTCCAAGATAGGAGCAATTGTATTCTCTTTATTCGGTTCTGATTGTATTTGGGAGAGGGCTGTCCCTGTACCTAGAGTTGAATGCACTTTTGGAGAAAGTTTCAGGTGGCAGGATCTGCAGAGGGAAAAAAAACCACCTGTTGCACCACTAGCAGTGTTAGAGCAGAGGAGTGAGAACCTGTGGAAGGACTGAGCCAGTTCATCTATCTCCCAATACCTGAACACTGAGTTCCTGGAAACAAGAAGGGAGACAAGTGTGACTGTGTTAAAAAGTTGTGTGTCCACTGACTCAGTCATTCTTCTACTTCATGGTCAGCTTCTCCTGGACATACTACCTGTCTCTGCTGGTTAGCACTGTCTGCTCACCCACAGTGGTGGTGGTGTCAATAGGGTACATAAAAGTAATTACATTAGGCTGCCTCTTTTTTTAATGGAAGGGACAACACAGGGAACACTTGTCCCTATATTTGAATGTTATTGCTCTGGAGGCAGGTGTGTTTTTACCCATGTGTTTAGGGTCCTTTTCCTAGTCCCCAGTTAGGCTGGCTTTAAATGCGTGCATTGACACAGTATCAGGCAGACCAAGGAGGGCAAGCAGTGCTGTAAGGTCTTCTATTACATCAGTAGACACTGTTTTGCAGTGACTTAGTTTGACACACAGGTTGTTGCTTGGGGAAAAGAGCTTTTATTTTTTTATTCTCCTCCTAATCGCTGCACACTCTGTTAATGCCTTTTTTTTCTTATACCGCACCGTGCCCTTATAGGCAGGGGTCTGCAAACAGCAGGGCACTGGGCTCGCAGTGTTGCTTGCATGGAGGATCTCCGAAGAAACGGCATCCATTGTCTGTCTGAATGTGACATACTTGCACTGTTTTTCAAAGACTGTGCTCCGTACTGCTGTAGAAGGACTGTGGACCTGCAATATGACAGGACTTGGGTTTTTGTGATTGTGAATGATCCCATGTGTTGGGGCAGTGATTTGAAATAATTAACTGAGCCACAGATTGGCTTGGTCAAGTTTCCTGCAGGTTTGAATTTCCTATGATTCTGGATGGGGAAAATAGTCATTCTGCATGTCTTGCTCAACCTGTCAGGTTTTATTACTGTAGCCTGCAAAGGAATGGTCCTAAACAGCAGGTAGCTGTTGCTTCAGCGGACTTGGTAAAGCAGCACCATGTGGCTACTTGATAGAGGCTATCCAGAAGGGTGGAAAAAAAATATGACTCTTTTCAGCATAGCTGTGAATTCCAGGACATTTGTATTTAGCTTGTGGTTTGACATTGCACTTTTCTGTGTTCCCTGGAAAAACAATTCAGTCTTAGTTACACCACTGACTTGTCTGCAAAATGAAGATGTTTTCCCTAACTTGTGGAACTAAATCTATTTATGTTTGTAGCAAACTTAGTTGCTACATGGATAGCAAGTATTGAAAAATACTAAAAATAGCCAGTCGATACAGAATGTGATTGGTGCAGACATCACTGGAGAATGTGGCCTGAGGAGTCCCCCGTTTTGTTCACAGTACATTTATTCTGTGCTGGTTTTGGCATAAATGCCCTTTCTTTTTAGCACGTGTTCTGAAATGACCGTGTTCTGCATGGTTGCCAGCCTGCAGAACACCCACACAGTGAAAAGCTCTCAAACGGATGCCAGATAGGAAGGGGAGCGCAAATGACCTTGCAGGGCCCAAATCTTTATTTTCCATCACATCACATATCCCTGTGTTGGATGTATGTCCATAATCATACCTCTGCCTAATTGTGCTTCAGTTCTCCCACGGTGAGCTAGAACTCTACAGTTTCTATAGGGATGATGAGAATTTTAACGTTGTCTTAACTAAGTTGGGAGTTTTGTGAATACAGGTACATTTGATACCTGTGAATATAGATATGGTATTTTCCTGTTTAATAAGCATCAGAGTTTTAACTTGCAAAATTAAGAGTGGAGTGCAGCATTCCTAAATTGTTCCTACAGCTGATACCAGCCTACCTGGCAAAGAGGAGAGAGAAATGTCCAAAGATTTCTGAAGTCTGTGGTGCCAGTTACCTCCAAAAATTTACTTTGTGATGACTATTTAAGGCTCTCAGCATCCTTTTTGTGGAACTGTCACTGGGATCTTCCCACCTTTCCTCTGCTGCAGGCTTGTGTAAAGCTTGACTGTGGGAGCTGTTCCCTCAGAGTGCAGGGAGTAGAATAACAGCATGTCCTGTGCTGTAACAGAGCATGTATTGATTTTCTGCTGAGTAACAAGAACTAATGATGGGTATTGTGTATTATTCATGTTTCATCAAGTTCATTTTTAAGCTGTATAGAGCAGCTGGGAGAAGGGTTAACTAGGGACATGAGACTGCAGAACAGTTCTACAGTCAAACCAATATTAGATCTGGTGACCTGACTTCCTGAAATTTGTTCTCTATCCTTTTCTGAGAGGAGACTGTGTAAATTTCTGGATTTTTTTTTAATCCATGCATGCTTTCCTCTGTCATAGCTAGAAGTTCAAAGTGGAATGGCAGAGTAAACTGCAGCCTCAAGTTGCTCTCATGCTCCAGTGCACATTAGCAGGTAGGGGGATGCTTTTATAAAATTATCAGGGTAGTATGAGGTCATGTGCCTGGTTTTAACCTTTGGGTTAATCATCCCACAGCAGCTGGTATTTATGGATAGAAATGATCAACTGTGTGTTGCTTGGGAGAGGAGTCTAAACCTGGCAACAGAAACAGCAGCTGACTGATTACTGGGGCAACAAAGCAACACAGTGTTAGCCTGGAATTAGAGTGCACGTCAGTGTGGTGTAATGCAGTGTGTAAAGGCTACAGGGATTAATCTCTGAGAATGTCTTATGGACTATTGATGACTTAAATGCTCCTAAAGTCTCACCTTTTAGGAAAGTGAGTTTTTTTAAATGTTCTATGGCAAATGATCTGCCTAGTTTTATTTCCTAGTCCTTGTTAGCACTAGGAGATGCTCAAGTTTCTCTGCAGTCAGAGATAATTCCCTGATATACTGAGGTTTTCAGAGTCAAGAAAGGAAGTGATAAAAAGGTTCAGAAGTTAGGAGCTGAAAAGCATTGTCTTTTGATAGGTATGGCAAAGATTGCTGTTGGAGAACAACTTTTCTTTGTAGAAAGTAGTAAGTTTAACTTTATTTCACTGGAAACTGCTGCTGAAGGGCTTGATCTTCCTTTTGTCTTCCAATCATCCCTAACTTCAGCTCTTATGACTATAAAATAGTTTTCAGACCAGCTGGACTTCATGTTGATCCAACTGAGCTTGATGAAAACTTCTTGCTTTTTGTGCTCTATTAGAGTTACATCGCAAGCTCTCTCTAGTGAGACAGTTCAGTTCTCCTCATAATTATATCTTGGTCTTTTTTGCAGACTCAGCCAGAGCAAGGGTGATTGCCTATCCTTGATTAACATGTAGAGGGTTATTTTCAAAACTTTACAAGTCAGATCTCTATGCTCTTCAGTTAGTTGTGAAGTCTGAGCTCAGTGTAGACAACTTGCCCTATAAAAAGGACCTGCACTTAACCCGACTCTTTTAAAGACAGAACAGTGGTTGTATTATGCCAGAAGTTAAGCTGGCACAAGGTGAAATGTCTCATCCAGGAACTTTGTGCAGGGTTTATGTAGAAGCTACATCACTGCCTTGGTTATGCTATATACCAAGAAAGGTAGACTCAGAAGGTGGGAGTCCTAACTCCAACAGGGACAGTAATTGTTGTCTAATTGTTCTGTAGGGGTCTGTTAAGTGTTGTTGGCAGTGTCTTACAGAGACGTTGGAGTGGCAGCTTGTTTGTCTTGTGCCAGTAGGTTGAATGATGCCTACAAAGCAGTCTGCTCTGTGGTACACTTCTGCGTCTCAGGTGATTGACGCCAATTAAGTTATTTTTGTGGCCTTTTTATCTCAGTTCCTGTGGAGATGGTGTGTAATTAAAATACCTGGAGGGCAAATTAGAAATTCATACATTGAAAATCATTCCATGTTCTCTATTATTCAATGCAAATTGTAATTCTAACTAACAGCAGGAAACTGAATTTGCCACTGGTAATTAAGTTTTCTCCTGAAGTCTGCAGCTGAAAACTGACTGTGCATATCTGAATATGTGATGATCCTGATATTTGAGTTTTACTTCATCATCATGGCTAGGCTTCGTGAACGAAGATTTGGGAAGGGCTCTACCCACGCTTGCTGCAAGCGCGCTGATGGCTAAAGAGGCCGATGCGAGATAGGCAAGTCCGGTTGCAAAAAGCTGATTTGGCACTCAGCATATTGACTAGGCAAATGGCAGCAAAATAAAGTAGTTCTGCATCCTACTAGAAAGACTAAAACAATGTAGTTACAGCAGTGCACTGTGAAAAAAATTTGGCAAGTGAGAGCTGTGGACACTACAATGTCCACGGCATTGCATTGACCTGGACAAGCATTAGTGTTGTTGGTTATGCAGTGGAGGACCCCATCTGATCTGTGTTTAGTACTTGTAGGTGTCTGGAGTGCAGCTGAGGGCATGCAATTATCTGTATGTCACTACAATAGATAACTGTCTTTTAGAACATGAGATAGATTTTTCCATTTATTAAAGAGGGAGAAACATTGAATGTCTGTTCTAGGTGCCCTTTCCTAAGGAGTGCCCAGAATGATAAAATTGTATGTCTTCTTTGCAGTCACAGTCTGTAAAATGCTGTTCATTATTGCCTTATAGCTTGGGTCAAAGACCTTTAAGGTAATAACGTTTTAGCACAAAGATAGTGACAGGTCCATCTGCTTGTATTTTTCCAGCTGCAGTCAGTTTTAAGGTTTAAGTGCAGTTTGAGTCTCCCTGAAAGTGTGTATTCTGCAGTTCTCTGCCTGAAAATCGGTGCATTCCTCTTTCTATACGTTCTGCTTGCTCCGTCTCTCTTGAGCACTAGATGGTGCTGGTTCTTTCCAGCTTCTGCTTAGACACTTGGTGCCGGTTATGGCGTGTCTTGAGTCACTGGAGTGTGAGTTGATCCTCTCAGAGGAAATTTTTTGGTGGTGTCTCCTCAAAAGAAATCAGCAAACAGGGGTTCCCTGCCACTGTTATTGACTAGCCCATAAAGCCAATACTGTGCTCTGTAGGCAGAATATCGTATTGTATGCATTTCTGCACATTTGCCCTGCCATGTATCTGCAAGATAGAGCTGCTGTCACAGATGCCCAAATCAACAGTCTTTGAAAACATTAACGTTCAAATTGTTTGCCCATTTAAATCCTGTTTTCATCTTAAAATTATTTGTTATGGAAGAGCAAAACATGTTCTATATAGACACATACAGTAATGACTGTGTGGGGAAGCCACTTGAACGTAGATCTCCATAGTTTCAGGTTAGCATACTGATTCAGGGGTTACAGGCTATTTAGTGGCATCTCTCTGACTGTTCTCCCCTTCCCCCATTCTGGACTTGATAAGCTTAATTTTCAAAATGTGTTTTTTCAGATTTTTCGAATTTTAAAGAATTGGCATTTGCCAAAAGATATGGAATGTTTTTCTCAAGGCTACTCCTTTCCTAATTCTACTGAAATTCTTTTATCCAACTGAAAAAACAGCTTTTGTGGCCTGTCCAGACTTGGATAACTACATTTAGCATCAGCAGAAGTATCAATCAGCTGCCATTATTTCTAGGCTTGTTTTACAAATAGATTCCAACTGAACAACTGTTACTTGAATGAGTTAAAGGCCCTCATTTCCCTCATGAGATACTAAACGCTAACAATTGAAATCTTCTGCAAGCAAGGCATCTCTACCTTACCTGAATGCATGACTGTACCATGTCACTGAATTCTTCTGAAAAGAGGACATGAAAAAAAGGGCTGAACTCTGCTCTCAATTCATGTGATATTACTTATTTCAACCATGCTGTGTGAAGTCCAGTGATGTATACCTACAGCTTGACCAATACGCTTCTGCCTACTTATGGTGGTGACTCACTGCAGGTGAAGGTCTTCAGACTGCATCGAGATTTCTGTACAGAAAGGTTATTAGGCTCCTCTTTTCCCCTGAGGGCTGTGAGGCTCTCTGATAGTTAAGGATGTTTTGCCTTACCTTACCTTACCTTATCAACTTAAAACATCTTGAAGGGCATCAGGAGGCACCTGCAGTCTGTAAATTGCTGTTTGCTTTGGGTTTTTTTCCCTAGCATATGCAATGCCCAAGGCTTATGTTTGCATTTGGCAAGCAATGATCCTGCTTTGTGAAATAAAAAAGATCCTGCTTTTGTTTTGTTGTTTGATCTACTCCAAGTTGTACTGTCTACATCCCTCAGTGCTCTGGAGTCCTAGGCAGTTGAAAGTAGGACTGGAATTGGGCTGTGACAGCCTATATGTGTTCTGCTGTCCTGGAATTTCCATTCCAGGAGTTCCGCATCTGATCCCTGCTCAGTAGCATCTAGCTGTCTCTAATGCATGTGCTGACTTTGAACAAGAATGTTTTTTTACAATTTCAGTTGCAATAACATAAGGCCTGCTAGGAAAGGAGCATGAGGCTTAAAGAGGTTTCATGAAGAGGGCTTTCTGCTAGTGCAGATCATTAAAACATAACCTCTGACTGGTCTGGAGCAGTTTTCCTTAACCCATTGTATTCCTGAAAGAAAAGTACAGGATAGCATTTTGTGTAGGCTGCCTTTTGGTATAGAAATATAGCTTTGTAGCAGGATGGCGCATTGCTGCTGGAATGTACAAGGCACCATTTGATCCCCTCAGGTTGGCTTTTTAGTGCAAATTAGGTATGATTCAGAATACTTCCTGCTGAGACCTTCCAGAGTGAGCTCTGCTATTAAATACTTTACCTTGAGGATAATATATTAAATCCTAAGACACATGTAGTTAGTAGAAGGTTTTATAGTATTTTGGTGCCATAACAGCTTTGTTCCATAAAGATACGCTTATCAAGCTGTCAGCATTATCAGGTGTGTAGTGTCATCTCTATTTCTTGCTAGTTTGTCAAAAACCAAATCTTCATTGCCATCTTGTAGCTTGTGTGCTCTGGTGCTACCGTTATGGGTTAAGCTTTGTTCAGCTCCAGAAACAGCTGTGTTCCTATTTGCAATAACATTGGGTAAATTCTCCACAAGATTTATGCAATGTCTGGGTTCCCTGAGGCTAATAAAGTACTCTAGTAGGTTAGTATGTTGAAGTGAAATGAGATACATGATACATGGCAATGTACTAGTCACAGCACACACCAAATTCTAGCAGTAGTGAAGCAAGTACTGAAGTCAATATTAGCATGGAGAAAACAAAGTATCTAGCTAAAAGTACGTCTACTGCCTAAGTGCCTGTCCCACAAATATTTTACCAGCTTAATAATCTTACTGAGGTGAGCTGATCTCCTAAATCTTACAGGATTTGGCCCTTTATTTGAAGTTTATATTCTTTACCTTGTGTGTCCCTACAATACCTACAGACCGAGTGACCTGCCTACTGAATGAGAGAAAGGCCATGGACGTAGTCTGCCTGGACTTTGATAAAGCCTTTGACACTGTCTCCCACACCATTCTCCTGGAAAACCTGGCAGCCCATGGCTTGGGCAGGTGCACTCTTTGCTGGGTTAAAAACTGGCTGACTGGCCAGGCCCAGATAGTGGTGGGGAATGATGCTGCATGCAGCTAGTGGCTGGTCACTAGTTGGGTTCCCCAGGTCTCAGTTTTGGGGGGCAGTCATGTTTAATATCTTTATCAATGATCTGGACAAGGGGATCAAGTGCACCCTTAGTTTGTTGGCAGATGACAAGCACTACACTGGGTAGCAGTGTTGGTCACCTGGAGCATAGGAAGATTCTGCAGAGGACCTGGACTGACTGGATTGATGGGCCAAGGCCAACAAGATGAGATTCCACAAGGCCAAGTGCCAAGGGCTGCCCTTGGGTCACAACAACCCTGTGCAGTGCCAGAGGCTGTGGGAAGAGTGGCTGCAAAGCTGATAATGTGCTGATCCAGCACCTAAAAGAAAAAATATTTAGGAAACTGTCTGGGGTGTTGACACATGGTGCACTAATGCCAGTGACAGCTGGCCCATTGTCAGACACCTGTGAGGGAGGATTCCCAGGCTAAATCCCTTCTGTATGTTGTCTGAAATGTTTTAGGGGTAACTAGTGTGCTATCAGTGAGAACCAGCTTGCGCTGGGGTTTCTGAACTTCATAGTGAGGAGGAGGAAATATGACAAAGATGTATTGCCTATGACATAACTTAAGAATTACACTTTGTTAAATAAGTCATCGTTCTGTAAACTAACAAGAACCTAGTTTTACATTGTAAAAGCTTTCTTTAGACTGCTACTTTGAGTATTTCTGAAGTACTGATTAAGTATGACAAGTGGGGAGTTGGTGATTTATATGCTGCTTTTTAATGATTTTCAGATTATCCTATGCACATACCTCTACTTAACCTTACCCCTGGTTAGGTCCTGTCTGCTTGGTTGCTCACAAAATGTTTGCCTGACTGAAGTTGCTCATAAAGGTTCTCCTGTGTTGTGCAGGAACTTAGACTAGGTCATCTCACAAGTCCCTCTTAGTCTTGATGTTTTTGAATAAAATTTTAAAAACGCAAGTTACCACTGGGGAAACAAATTGGTCTGACACCTGAATTGTTGAAAATTCAGGCTCTGAAGAACTGGTGCATCATGAAAAATGGTATAACATAAAACAAGCGGAACAGTTTAATTTCCATGGTATACCCAAGAGAAATACACTCCTCACATTGAAAATGAACCAGGTGTGATTTTATTACTTCAGTTTGTCTTCAGAGTATTAATTAAGAGGAATTAATTTTGTCTTAGTACTCTTATAATTTATTTTCAGTCTTTTTCCATCAATTACTGTTTTTCAAAGAAATTTGTTAATTAAGGGAGGGAGGTGGAATCTTTGGCCCGTCCAGATATGGTACTTTTTTGTAATACAAGCTCTTCTGACAGGTGGGATCCTGTACATACTTGGATATTGGATTTACATGCGTTTCAGGACAATGGGAGCAATTTCTTCCTGATAGCTTTGTGCTCTGTAGAGAAGCTACTTCCACTGAATTCAAGTAACTTGACTGCAGCCTGTTGATGTGGTTGAACCTTTTTGGCTCAAAGAGAGGTATCATGACAGTTTTGATTGAGACCTTGGTGCTAACCAGTATGTCTGTGTTACTTTTCTGTTGTTGGGGGTGGGGGTGTTTGTTGTTGTTTTGGGTTTTTTTCTGGGAATAGTTTTAACTCCCTGTGCTAGTTATCCGGGTATAGTTTCACTATAGGGAATGCATAAGTGCTTAGTACACTTAGGGCAGCATGGCTAATCTGTGTTGCGTTTAATGGCATTGCAACAACGTTATTCTCCCAAGTTCCTTGTAAGCTTCACAGGGTCTGTACAGTACCCATCACAGGGGCGCTCTGCTCAGGGTACTGTTGTCTAAAGGCAGTGAGGCAGCTGGGATCAGGACTGTGATTTGTGTAGCACATTCTGATGAGCTTAATCTTCCTAACTTTCTTCAAGCACTCTGACTGAAATGAATGTTATTTCTTCCATTAGGAGTCCGGAGTTCAGGTCATTCATAATTACAGAGGTTTTTCTTTTAACAGATTCTAAATGTTAACTTGCTCCAAGTTTGTGTCTTCTGTCTCTGTTGTGGTAGGTGCACAGCCCAGTGCACACACATTCTTTTGAGATCTGTCTTTGAATCTCAGTGAGAGACCATTGCTCATCTGTGTGAAGTCCACTAAAAAAGATGTTGATACCTTCTTTGATGCCACATGGGTATGTGTAATCTTGGACTCATGAAGCATTGTTATTAGTTCTAGGGTTTGCTTTTAATAGCCAACTCTCAGATAATCAAGAAAACTTGGGGGAACGGGCAGGAGGAATTCGAGATAACAAAGAAGAGATCTGTGAAGTCCAGAGTATACAGTGTTAAAAGGGAGTGTCTGTAAGGCAACAAAGAAAAACTGTTGTAACCAACCATATATTATTTGTATTGAAAAATAATTGTACAAACTGTGGTGCTTCCCTGGATTTGGGGCTGTGGCTTTTAATGAGGATTTATCAGTACACTGTCTGGTGTGAACTTGAGAGATGGAGAGCCTTGTCTACATTAGGAATGCTGTCCCAGTATAATGTCAGAAGAAAGACTGTACTGGCATACTAGTGTAATGAGGAGAAATACTGGTTTTATTAACCCACAGCCTTGGCATTATTAGCACCGTGCTCTAACCAACGGAGATAATGGACTTAAGCAAATCAGAAGAACTTTTGATGAACTCAATATCTTCTGACTCTTTCTGGATTAGAAATTCTTTAGTAGGACAGAGTCATATGCTTTGAAATGTTATTCCTGACAGGTCCAGGTAACTTTGTATCTTTTTGTTGTTGTGGTTTTTTGTTTGTCTGGGTTTTTTTGTTTTTTGGGGTGTTTTTTTTAAGCTCATGAGCCTTTTCCTCAGAGAACTGTGCCCTATTATGGAACTAGCCTAGTCTGGCTAACAGGAGTGCACTGTTATATCACTTGGGAAAATGCAACGATACAAAACATGTACTTTCATGCTGTACCCACCTCTCATAGAGTCTGCTATCTACATCCGACTCATGTTTTCTGTGTCATGCCTTCCACAAAGAACTGATGAACTACAAATTGGTCCTTTAAGCCATGAAGGTCTGATTCCTCTCAGCAGGTTATTTTTCAGAGACTTAGCAGCCCAGAGAACTGGAGGTTTAAAACCATTTCCTTTGCAGTTTATATTAAATGTACTAGAAGTGTGTATTGGGGGAGTTGGGATTTTGAGGGCAGGGGATGATAGAGGCTGGAGCTTGAAAGGGGAGGATGGTTTACATTTCCCTGCTCTCCCAGGAAAAGTAGCCTTAGGGGAGGTAGCGTGTGCCTTTATTAATAAATAGTAGTCTAGAAAACTCACTTTCTAGCTTTAGGCTCTGGTAAGAGATGTCAAAGGTCTTTACGGAAGTTTTGCAATGTGCTCTTTTATGTTATTGCGTTGCCAAAATAGTCTTTTTTTTTTTTTTTTT
>VWZG01012825.1:38159-151836 GCA_013396735.1 Grallaria varia | reverse complement strand
TTTTTTTTTTTTTTTTATCCCTCTTCTAAGTCCAGTGTCTTTTAGGAATTCTGGGGAGAGTCACAGGGTGTTCCCACATAAACGTATATTGAAGTCACCAATATAGTGATGATTTTTCTTAAATGAATTTTTGTGTGTGTGTAATGAGCCAGTGCTGAAGAACTGTTGCATTTGATGAAGTTTATATTTTGCTGTGAAATTGAAACGTGGATGGTTCATTTGTATGCAAGCTTTGCACGGCTTTCTGAAAGTTGTCAACATTGGCTTGTTTTATGGCTGAACTTCACTGTAATTAGTATTGCCATCCAGAGCAAAAGTGAGGGATGGGCAAAGTGTTGTTCAACTCTATTTTATGTAGTGATGCTATTGGATAATGTCATGCTGTGTCCATGTGGTAAGGATATCAGAGGTTCTGCCTTACTGTTGCAATGAAGGCACCTGAAGACTGTTCTTTTAAATATGTGATGATGGTTATTGCAGTAAATACATCTCAGCTGTTTCCATCTAGGACTATTTAATTCCAGCAGATAATGTCACACAATCAAAGGGAAGACAATTTTTTGTCAGTTTTCCAAATATTTTTTGAAAGTAAGAATAATTTAGAATTGTAATGTTTCAGTAGTAGGAATGTAGAAATTCTTGATATGCCTTATTGAAGCTGTCAGCTTGTCTAAAACATGCATTTGTATTTAACCCCTCATCAGCCTCTGTCTGTCCAGGTGAGGTGATGTACATAATAGTCCTAAAACTTCTTAAATGTGCTCATTTCAGTAACTTCTAGATAGTTCAGGGGTTCCTCTGAAGTGTAGCATCTAGTAACTTTCCCCACGTGGCTGACTCGTCTGCCAGGCTGGAACAGCTGGGAAGCAGGGTGCCCTCTCCTGTCGTTTTATCTACCACTGATCTGGCAGTGCCATTAGTAAATGCTTCAAGTTTTCCAGAACTTGGAAAACTTATCCATGCTGGGGGCTGCCTAGAGTTTGCTTCAAAATGAGATGCAGAAGTGCTGCCAGGAAAGTGTCCAGCCCCTCAAGCAGGTGGTTTACGTGCCTCTTCTCTGAGATCAGGTCACCCTCCAGCCAAGAAGAAAGAGAAGTATCTTCCACTTTACAGTGGTAAGGTAGTGCTTTGCACAAGAGATGGATTTCCAAGCAGTTGTCAGCTATTGGCACATTGTCTGACAAGTTTAGAGGCTGTACAAAAGAATTGAGTTCTCACACATCTTTCCAAGAGGAACAAGTCGGTACCAGCAAAGCCACAATACTGGATTTCCTTCAGCTCTCCTGCAAGAATATCTTGAATTTCCTGTAGTATGTTTTGTGGTGGTAGGAGAGTTTTCCTGCCCTGTCCATCTTCCATCCTGTGTCGGATTTGGGTTTGTTTTGGGTTTTTTGTGTTAACTGATGATTGCTCATGATCTGGGATTGCTCAAGTATGCAGTTAACTGCTGAATACTGTGTGGGAGGACTTCTCTGTAAACACTACCAGTCTTTTTCTTTTTCTTTTTCTTTTTTTTTTTTTTTTATGATGGCAGACCTTGTAAACAGCTGTCCTCTAGGTTGTTCAGTTTCTCTCCTGGAAATCCAGTCTGAAGAGCTGCTCAATCTTGAGGCTGGGATATGTATTGGGAGCAGGACCTGAAGATTGTCATCATCTCTTTGGTTCAGGCTGTTTCTGGTATTTTAATTGTACTGAAAGATATAGCTCCTTGTTACTTCCCCCACCCCTCAGACTTGTATAACTTTCACCCCTCTGACCCACACTGTAACTTGTGTATTGCACACTGCAATCCAAGATTATACTCTTCTGCAATGTCTAGCCTGGAGAAGACTTCATCATTCAGTCTCCTACTTGTGACATTTAACACTTGATCCGAGCTTTGCAAAGGCACCTGGTTTGCCTGTGAGTTGGTGTATGAAACAAACCATGCAACTATGCTGCAGTGCTTAGGGCATTGCCGCGCCTGGGCAGTGGGTCTTCACTAGGCAGGGTCCCTGCTGGATTAAGTGCAGCAGGGTCTAGAAACCAAGCACTGAATGATTAGGGAACCAGCGAACATCTGTTCCATGGATGTTGTTTGTTCTTTATCTTTTCTTTTTCTTCTTATCTTGTCTTTGTGGCTGGTGATTTGTTAGGTTAATGCGATTAAAAGTAAGTGTTTAAACAAGCCTTCTGAATATTGCTAGAGCAGTGCTGACCTTTGCAAGAATGCAAAGTCCCTGTAACTCTCAGTATCGCTGTGGAGACTCAGAGATACGTGGTGAGGTGTTTACTCTTGTGGGGGGAGTGTGGCGGAGGGGATATGATATGACCCTGTCCTGTGCTAACATAACTTTGCAAGAGGTGTAATGGTCGTTCTAGTATCTTTTTATGCACACGGAAGGTTTACATTTGGTGTCTGCTGCCCTCCGGCCATGTGAGAGCAAGCATCTGCCGCTCGCATAAAGCAGGCTCCAGTGGCTCTCACCCCTTCCAAAGGGCGAGTGTAATTAATTGGCCGGTGCCGTTTAAGGGCCGGGAGCCGTGAGGCGCCGAGTCCTGCCTCGAGGGCGGCTGGAAACACGGGCGACAAAGGCGGGAGCTCCCGGGCACCAACCTGCCGCTGTCCCTGTTGGGCGCCCGGGCCCGGCTGCCCGCCCCGCTGCCAGGGATGCTGGAGGCGGCCCCGCCTGGCAGGGAGCGGGCTGGCTGGGGCTGCGAGGGACGCTGTCACCTGCCATGGGTCTGTGTTCCTGCAAAGGCTGCCGTGAGGAGCCCACAGGTAACTAAGTGCCCCCTCAGAGGTGGCAGGGATGCTCTCCATGCCCGTGTGCCCTGGCGGGGGTGCGCGCAGCCCCGGGTGAGCGGGCGCGGCTCGGGCAGCGCCGGGCTCAGCCGCCTCCTGCGGGAGGGGGACCGGGAGGGATGGGGGAAACGAGGCCCTTTGCCCCTTCTGTGCAGGATTCAGTGCCTAGTCCTTCGGGAGGGGCCCTCGCTGCTTTTGTGGTTCATTGAAAAGCAAAACAAGCAACCCTCAACAAACTACACCAAACTGTCTTGGTGTGATCTTACGGTTGAAACACAATTCATTGTTTCTTCTTTTTCTTCACTAACAAGTGAAATCTGATGGGAGGAGGACTCGTGTTTTTTTCCTTTTCAGAAAGGTTGTTAATGTGGCAATAGCATTAGCTGACAGTCTTTCCTCACCTATTCTTATGTCCTGATGGACTTGAATACTTTCTGAAGGGGCGAGCTCCCAGTAGTCTGGAAGAAGCTGCTTTAGGAGGCAGAGGCAGTGTCTCCAACCCACTTAAAGCTACTGTAATTCTTCTGTATTTCAAGATTTTTAGCTGCTTCCAAGGTGGCTTCTGCCCGTGTTTAGGAGTGGGACCAGCCTCGGACATCCTGGCTGCTTTGGGGAAAGTTTGTAATTGGGATTTAGGAGCTCTAAAACCAGGTGGTGTGAGCCTAAAGGGAAGTGTAGCTTTACTCAGTAGAAAGCAGTCTCCTTATAAGAATAGTATTCAAAAACATTAATTTGCTTAGAGTTTCAAGAGTGAATTCTTAACTGTTTAAACTTTTTGACAGCTGAAAATAGTTGTGTTTTAGTGATCAAAATTCTCTGAAGTTGTATACTTGAGAAAATGGGGGGAAAAAATGACTTATTGTGCAAAAGTTGGAAAAAACACCCTAATACTACACTGAAAGTATAATTGCAAAAATGGTAGCAATGTAGCACTCTGGTTTTGAAACAAAGGGGGAAATAAACACATCGGTGGAAACTTGGTGAGTATGAGGTTGCTGTATGCATCAGGGTAAAGTTTATAAATATACATAAGCTTCACAAAGTCAAAGAATGCAGCATAAAAATAAAGCTAAGGGACAAGTGTGTTACTCTGAAGGAATACCAATGTCAGTTATGTCAGAAAGAAGGATAAAC
This sequence comes from Grallaria varia, assembly GCA_013396735.1. Taxonomy (NCBI): domain Eukaryota; kingdom Metazoa; phylum Chordata; class Aves; order Passeriformes; family Formicariidae; genus Grallaria; species Grallaria varia. Next base: position 147,917 of record VWZG01012825.1, on the reverse strand, counting down.
ACTGAAATGAAACTTCCCTGTCAGGAGTAGAGAAGGCCAGGTAAAGGTATATCTAGCTTTTCAGTTATTACTGAGTTGACTGTGCCCAGATTCTGTGTGAATGGATCTGAACTTCCTTCTAAAGACAGGATCAAGAAAAAAAAACTTTAAGCAAAAATACCTCTGAATTTTGGATTGGGAATACTATGGCTTTTTTCACTTGCTTCTGTTTTTATTCTGTTGAGGAAGGGGAGGCTTAGATTGGGTGTTAGCAAAAAACATTTGTCCTAGTTCCTGGCATAAATCCAGTAACCTTATTCACTTGAGTGAAATTGTATTTATCTTCTTTGGGAAGAGCTTCTACAAACAATGGGTATTTCAGCTAGCATATTTCATTCAGGCATGAAAGAACAAAGTATGTTTGTGTCAGCTTTGCACATTTGGGTAAACCTGCAGACCTTGATGAAGCCACACCATTATCCGAGAATTGGTATGATTCAGATGGATATTTGTGTGAAGCTGTACTTTGCCTGTGAAGCCCTACTGAGCATGTAAGGCTAACAAACTTTTTGAGGAATTCTTTCGAGGGTAGCCCGTTAAAGGTCCTGCCATGATTTTTTTTGTCTTATTTGGAAAATACATTCCACCGTGACCCCTGTGTGACAGAATAAATCCATCTCCTAGTTGACTCTCTTAATCCATGTAGAAGGCTGAAGCTTGCTGCACAAAGGTTGTGTGCTTCTATCTGCATGAAACTTAGTAAGTCTCAAGTTTAATATGACTTTGCTGCTTGTACTAATATGATCAGTGAGGTAAAAAGTCTGTGCCCTGTCTTGCTGGTCAGTCACTGTGAGGGATGACCTGAAGTGCCTGACTGTCATTTGTATTCTTAATTGGGACCAAATTTGGCTTTGTATGATGCTGCTGAAACTTCTTTGTTCCGTGGTGCTTGGCATGGGCCCCTTTAAAGCAGTAAGCTTATTTTCCAGTGCTTTCCAGATACCTCTATGAGAAATAAAAAGCCACAGTTTTATTACAAGCAAATAAATTAAACAGGGGAGTTTATTAATTTAAGAGGGGTTTATTAACTCATAGGCATTATCGCTGAGTTGTACAGTACCCGATCCTGTCTGGAGCTGGTGCCGGGGAAAATTTGCGGTCAGGAACAGGGAAAATTATAACCTCGATAAAGATGCAGCTGAAACAGCCCCGTGGCAGGTGGAGCTGCCATCTTGTTCGGGGGCACAGGGGGCACGGCACAACCAGCGGGAGGGAGGGGAGCACCTCCTCCCTCCCTTATTACCTGAGGTAGAGAAAACAACTTTTAAGGCAAAATCGTATCTAATGAACATGCATTAACTGATGTAAACGAGGTGGGACTTTGAGACCCTCAAAAGGTGCATTTTTTGAAACAGGAGCTCTGCTTTGGGCCCTCACGGCCTGGGCACCCAGTGCGTGCTGTTGTTGCGCTTTCCTGTTCGCTACGCTTGTTTGCTTCACAGAAATCTGACGTTTTCCTAAATTTAATAAAGATATTTTTCTCATACTTCTAGACTTATAAGATAGACAGAGAAGCTGCTAGTTTGGATTGCCTATGCTGCTTTGCTTTTTTGGCTTTAAGGAATGGTTTAGGCTACTGTTGCACTGGCCTTTTGACCGTGAGCTTCAACTAGTCCTTCTCTGCTGTGAGAACACTTTCGGCAAGCGTGGGAGGAGAGGTGTGGCTGGGGACCTGGTACTGATAACAATATGTTTTGTATTTGCCCTATCAGCTTTTGCTCTTGATTGCCTTTTAGCACATCATGTACAGATAGGGCTAACTGATGAGTAGGTTGAGATTTCTTAGAAGTTGCGGGCTGCAATGTCTCCCTGAATGGAGATAGCAGAGACAAGCTTAATAAGGGGGTGGGAGTTCAGTTGGTGCATTTGTTGAAGGCCAGAATGGAGATGGAGAGTTGTCATCTGTTCCCACTCAAATATTTCTGTCCCTGTAGCAGAATTACCCTGCTGGCTAGTAAGTAACAGATTGCTGGGCAGGGATAGCAAATTGTACCTTTGCCCTGTCCTTTAGATTCAGTCAGTTGCTGTGTGGTGAAATCACAGTGTTGGAGAATGACATGATTGCTGGTAGGAATTGGAAGGTAACTAGAAATAAAGTCCTCCTCCTATCTCACCCATACTACTGTTTGCTCCTACTAGGCTGGACCAGACTGGAACCTGAAGCTGGTGGGAGAGCATTTTTGATGTGCTGTGGTTGATTACTTCCGTTTTACTATTTCCTGAATTTGCTTGTTACAGTGTGATTGTGTTTCTTTTCTTGACATTTTTTATACTGACAGTTGTTCTCAATCAGATGATCCAAACAAATCTTGCACCCTAGTGTTACAAAGATTCCTGATGACCTTCTGGTGATGCAATGTAATCAAGATTGTAAGTTCTTCCTTTACTTTCTTTAATCAGGTTGTCAGTTGAGCCTGCTCAATTTAGCTCTCCTAGGGAGACCCACGTTGTGTTCATTGTGATAAAAAGTTTTGAAATAGTGAAAGGATGAAGGACAACTTTTGTTCTCAGACAAACAATATTTGCCCTTTCCATCTTGTCTGATGCCAGCTGCCGAGGTATGCTTTCTGTTATGACTTTGTGCTTAAGAAGGTGAAATGTGTATAGGACGTGTAAGACAGGGAACATTGGGGAAGTGGGGCTTACCTGAAATATCAAAGCTAGATGGGTTTTTTGACAATGCTTGTACTTCGTGGAAAAGGAATAGAAAAAGAAGGCTTGAAAAAGCCGGTTGTATCTGTTGGGTGACCTTCAAGCCTTCCACTGTAGAAGTAAAAAGGGTAAGGATTTAGAAGACCATAGTTTATAAGTCTGTAATTCTTAATGCGAGTAAAACATGTTCAGTATCTCCCAGTCTCATATTGAAACACTTTGGAAATATGGTCTTAGGGTTCATGACACTATCTCAGTCAAGGAACTCATTTTCCTTTTTTCTTCCTTTTCTTTTCTTTTTTCTTTTCTTTCTTTCTTTCTTTTTTTTTTTTTTAAGGTTAAATTGTTTCCTCTACCTTCTTATTTTTCTGGATTCTATTGGAGCCTCCACAGTAATTAAAGGTACCTTCTAACAGAAGTCCAGAATGAGTTCTCACTGGAACTATTGAGTAGATTTTGGCCACCATCATCTTGTACATTTGGCTCTCCCATGGACGATTGGATGTGCAGTCATTTGAAGAACTTAGTGGCATGGCTGCAATTTTTTAATTATGCAGTCCCCATATGAGAATGCGTGTGTATGAATAAACTTGTGTGCATAATATTTTGCACACTTTCCTTCCTATGAGAAACAGTTCTCTGTGACGTGACCTAAGCACTGTAAGAACAGCCTGTGTTGGGTGGGAATGTATATGAAGTTTTTACGTGAACTCATTCCTTATTTCAACAAGGTGTTCAGTTTGCATTATAACCATCATAACAAAAAGGACTTCAGAGTCTTCAGAACATTCTGTATTCATTTTGAAAACTCAAGATATAACAAAGGAAGAAGTCAGTCTCTTCCAAAATGTAAGAAAAAGTGAATGAATTCTCCCAATGAGTACAGCGGAGTGTGTCACCTGCGTGCCTCTTCTTTCTTTTTCCATGTGCCTGTAGCCACTCTGGGTGGAATTCAGATGGACCATATTGGAACACGTGGGAGATGTTACTTATTTTTGCTGAAATTCTAAAATTTAACTAGAAATTTGAAAAGTTGAGATATTTGTTTTAGGAAGATACATTATTCGGAAGTTATCTGATCAATTATTACTCATCTAGAAAACTTCTCTGTGGCTGGTTTTGTCAATGAAACCAAGGAATAACCTTTGGCCTAACATGGCAGAGCTGTTGCTGTGTTAGTTGATGGAAAAGTACTGTTCACCTTTATGGTCACTACTACTTAAGCTCTGAAGAGGAAAGGAATTAACTGATAGCATTTCTAAGACTTGATAATATGTTTGGTTGTTTGTAAAATTCACCATCTGTTTTTTTATAATTGGGTGGTTGCTAAGCAGAGCTAGTTGAATTCTTTTGTTGAGACGCTGTATTGAAAAGACTTTTAAATCCAAAGTTGTATTTCTGCAGTTTTTGATTGATATAACTTGGAAATGTCAGTTTCAATTAAAAAAAGGAGAGGTTTATTTCTTCCCATAAAATTAATACTTTAGCAGAAGTGCTAAATATTTTCTGTTGTCCTTTTTGTCCAAGCAAGTGTTACTTTGTGCAGTGTTGGATCATGTCCTTCAAAAATGAGCACGTAAGATATTAATTGGAGTGGAATATACCCTTGCAGGACAGGAAATATGGTTCCAAAACCAGAAATGAGGTTGCTGCGATTCAACAAAGCAGTGGATCCCTACCTGTATGTAAAAACAGGGAAACTGTGGAACACAGCTACATGGAAGGTAGCGACACAGAGGTTTTACATAAGCTGCGAAACTTAAGCAAGTCTTTCCTTAGCAAAGTGTCTGTGCCCCTTCAATGAACTGTCTTTTATAGGTTAAACTGCCTGCTGCATTTAATTTGTATACAGCTGAACTAACACCTGAAGCTTTGATAACATCTGTATACACAACCTCTGACTTGTATTTACTGTCAACAGAGTCTATAGTACTTGTTGATCTCACTTCAGGCATTCATAGTGAGTGAGCTCATAAATGCAGTATGAACCCCTGCAGTGACATTGCTTCTGCTTTGTTATCACATCAGTCACTTGTTACAGGGAAGTTTTCCAAACTGCATGAAATGGGATATGTGCTCTCTTTTTCCAAGTTGTTTTATAGCCTGTGTTATCTATTTTCTAGAACATACTGTTCATCTATCAATAAGACCTTTCAGCCTGATGTCCTGCCACAGACAGAACTTGCATTCGTTGTTCATGGGGACATCTTCCAGGTTTGGTGGTGACTACACCACTTCACTATTTCAGTGAAGAATTTTTTCATAGTATCCACCATGAACCTCCCCTGATATAATTTGAGGTCTTTTTCGCTTTTCCTGACACTACTTGCCTGGGAGAAGAGGCCAACCCCAACCTTGCCACAGCCTCCTTTCAGGCAGTTGTACAGAGCGCTGTGGTCTTCCCTTGAGCCTCCTTTTTCTTGAGGCTGAACAACCCCAGCTTCATCAGCTCTTCCTCACAGGACCTAAGTTCCAGACCCTTCGCCAGCTTCATTGCCCTTCTCTGGACATCCTCCAGCACCTCAATGTCCTTCTTGTGTTGAGGGGCCCAGAACTGAACTCAGGACTTGAATTACACTCTCACAAGTGCTAACTACATAGGGACAATCACTGCCCTAGTCCTGATGGCCACACTATTCTGGACACAGGCCAGGATGCCATTGGCCTTCTTGGCCACCTGGGCATACTGCTGGCTCGTGTTCAGCCAACTCTCAACCAGTGCCAACAGGTCCTTTTCCTCTGGGCCCCTGTCGAGTCACTTTTCCCGCAGCCTTTAGTTCTGCACAGGGTTGTTATGACCCAAGGGCAGCTCTTGGCACTTGGCCTTGTGGAATCTCATCCTGTTGGCCTTGGCCCATTGATCCAGTCTGTCCAGGTCTTCTGCAGAGTCTTGCTATGCTCCAGCTGATCAACGCTGCCACCCAATGTAGTGCTTGTCATCTGCCAACAAATTGAGGGTGCACTTGATCCCCTTGTTCAGATCATTGATAAAGACATTAAACATGACTGGCCCCTAGAGCTGAGCCCTGGGGAACCCAGCTAGTGACTAGCCAATATTTTCCTTCATGTTAGATACAGTTAACTTTTTAATGAAAAAAAACAAAATAATTACAAAATTCAAAAGCATTACCTAGTCTAAACTTTTTTTTTTTTTTTAAAAATTAAAGACCCCTTCATTTATTTGATTTGGATTTGAAAAATCAGTGCTTAAGCATCCTGTCCTGTTCTCCTGTAACGCATTAAAAAAATGCTGAAATTTGTTATTTAGCTCAGTCACTTGTAATTTTGTCCTGAATTTGCAAAAGTCTGAAACAGTAAAGAAAATATTTGATATATCTTCTCTTTTCTAGCCCATGTATCCAGTTACGTCTGGGGCATTTATGTTGCAATGTGGATGAGTAGTAGTGTTCTTGAAAGCAAGTAGGGATAAATAATTAGCTGTTGATGATTGGGGTGATGCAGAACTTGTTCAGTTCATATATATTAAGCAGAGGACGTATCTTTGTTTTTTAACCAGTGGATGATGTGAAGAACCCTCTACTGTGGTACATAAGAACTGAGCAGAGAGGTGGCATTTGGAGAAGCATGAAGGTGGTGTGGCAGACTTTCTTTTTCCTTTCTATATTTTTTCTAAATAACAATTGAATAGCAATACCACAAACCATAATCTGTATGCTAGGCACAATGCCCATACTGAGATGACAGTAATGGAACCTGTGTCTGGGTACTCCAACCCTCTTGTGGAGCAGCTGTGGGCAGTGCCTCAGCACTGTTTGGCACCACTGGATTGCCTACTGCCTTCTGGGGGAGCCTGAAAAACTTGATCTTTCCTTGTGAAACAAGAAATCCCTGAGTATTTCTGGAAACAGCAGAGATCTTACCTATGCAACTCAGAATGTTGCTGTTTTCTCATCTGCTGCTTCTCTCAAAACAACCCAGGATATAACCTCTGGGCTTACTGTAGTCCTCTGACTGTTGCAGGTACCAGTCATCAGAGGGGATTGTACAACGTAGCCTTTGAATGATGGTCTTGTTGAAACTTCTTGGCATGCTTGCTGATTTGAAAGAGTTAATGCTTCCATTTCATATATTGGAAGCAGCTGTGCATGTTGTTATCAACTGGTTTTACTGTAATTAATATTTGATGGCTTGTTCAAATGTCAGCACTGGGTGTCTTTCATCTGTTTTAGGTGATCACATTGCTGTGAGCAGCTGCTGTAAATGAAATGGTTTTTCAGATGAGTTACTGATTCTGTTTGGGAATGTGACTTAATTTAACAAAAAACGCACAAACTTTAAACCCTCTTTGAATACTTATTGGAATAATAAACAGTGTTATTTTGTTGATTTTTATTTATTCTCAGAAAGTATAATATTAGCATCATTACAAAGCATGGTGTTAGCATTATTGGCAAGTATAAATCTAGGAACAAAAGCAGGTAGCAACATTTTAAAGGAATTATGTTGTCTAATGCTTTGAGCATCTTTTTTGCTTTTAGAGAGTTGCGTCATGATATAATCTGGCAATTCATTCCATATAAGAAGGCGTGTTGCTTTACAATGGGACACTCCCCTCACTGCTCTGCAAACCATTTCTATATGGCAGGCTTTTACATTTTTACATTTGAACAGAATATGACTTTAGTCAGTGCTTTTTTCCATCGTTAATATTTAGGTTGTCAAAGAAGCTTGGATTAAGTGTGATTACAAGTCATCTGTGAACCAACAGCATTTTGGGCCTGTGATATGGGAATTGGCATTTTGAAACAAGATGGTAGTCTGTGTTCCAACAAATGTGTATTTTAAAACATAAAGCAGGTGATTAAAGAGGGCATGAGGGGAGAATTGGTGAACAAGGACAGTGATATAGCATGATAATAATTATTTTGCCTTTTTTTAGGTGTCATGGGAAAAAATTCAGGAACTGTTCTGAACTTTGTTTGGGGTACTTTGTAGTAGCAAGTGGGCTCTTCATTTTACTACTTTAACAGTTGACTCTAGCTGTTTTACTAGTGACTTTGAATACCAGGAGTTGCCTCATTCTACACAGTGAAACAGCAGCCTGAAGGGTGAGTTTTGCAGCTCTGATATAATGAATGCATTTCTGAAAGGAATAAGTAATTCACTTGGTTTTTAATGAAGAAGAGGGCTTGTCATATAAAACATTACAGCAGGTATATCCTGTGTGAGTGATCCTATGGATGCATTTTCTGCTCTACAGTTGGTAGATACTACATGAAAAAACGGGGTGGTGTTTCCTATAGCTTGACTTCAGACAGTCCTTTTGCACTTAGAGGAATTCCTGTCTTAAAAAGTTGGTAGTAAGGAAAGAGTTCACCGTGTGCTCTCTCTGTCAGTCTTTGACAATAACTGTAAGTGATTTGCAGACCAGTTCCTGAAAGAGCAAAACCAATGAATTTCAATACCCCTTTAGGGGCAGTTGGGGTTGCAGGAGAGGCTCTCCTTCTACAGCCTGTGGATAAAGACCAGGATGTAGAGGGTGAGAGAATCTAAGTAAGTCCAGTAGTTAGAGCACTAGTTTGTGAGACCTGAGTGTAGTACCTGGCTCTGCCTCAGTCATTGTTGTGACCCTAAACCAGTTGCTTAATCCTGTAAGACCTCACTTCTTATTTGTGAAAGAAATTAATGATGCCTGGGATTAAGATTGAAGACTCAAGATTGTGATATGCTCAGATATTGTTGTAATGGGAGCTGCATTACTGTCACAAATCTATGGGATTTTATGTTGCATGAATAAATGTGTTACGGGAAAATCAGGAAAAAAAGATAAACTGTGGGTTGAGATAAGAAAAATTTAACAATAAGAAAAATTTTACTAAATATGCTAATATTAATACTAAATATAATAGTAAGTGAGAGAGAGTAACTAAACTCAAGAGAAACACGTGATGCACCAATACAATTTCTCACCACCCACTGACAGGTACCCAGTCCCACCCAGAGTAGCAATTGGCCCCTTCTGGGTAACTTCCTGAGTTTATATACTGAGCATGGTGTTCTGTGGTGTGGAATTATCCCATCCCTTTGGCCAGTTTGAGTCACCTATCCTGGCTATGCTCCCTCCTAGCTTTCTGTGCAGCTCCTCGCTTGTAGAGCACAAGATGCTGGAAAGCCCTTGACTTATGGTAAACACTGCTTAGCAGAACCAAAACATCAGCGTGTTATCAACACCGTTCTCACACTAAATCCAAAAAACACAGCACTGTGGCAGCTTCTAAGAATAAAATGAACTCCGTCCCAGATGAAACCAGGATGTGGCACAACAGTCAAGTAACACATGAAGAAATATAGTAACATACCAGTAACTAATAATTTTAGCATTGGTAGGTAATCTAGAATTTGTTTTTTATTCTTTCTTTGCTGCCAAGTGTCATGATTTTAAATGTAATCACACTGTTTTGTTTCCCATCTTCAGCCATTTATGATTTGCTGTAAAGTTTGCTGTGGAGATGAAAATTTCTATACTTGTGAGTTTTCCAAGGGAAATTTATACGAAGTATTGAAAGTTAAAAAAAAAAATAAAATCAGGCCAAACACTGGAGAGCCAAACAAGAATGAAAGCTTTATTTTCCTTGTTACCAATAGTCTTGTGAACTTTTTCAAATAACTGGTAATGCCAGGAGATTATTCCTTAATTTACACAAGTTTCTTTCACTTTTCTGACTAAGCATTGGTAAGATTTGATAGTAATGACTTGTGAAAATGGTTCATAAAGTCAGTTCTTCCCTGCCTACTGCCCCTCCTCCCCAGAGTGCCAATGTAATTAATGATTCTGTCCAGTCACTTTTGGGAAGGCACCATCTATGTGTGTTTATATATAGCAAGAACTGAGAACAAAAGTTAGTCAAGTTCAGAGGTCTGCCCATATAAAATTTCTTGGAATTTTATTCTTAGATATGTTAAACATTTGAAAACACTGTTGGAGGCATGATGAGTTGGTTATAGCTGTGTTACCAGCAACTTCTTAGGGAGTTCTCAGATATGTTTGAGATACTGGTTTTAACGTATATAATGGAAATGGGGGGAACCACAAACCTGCTTCTAAGTTAGAGGCAAAGGATGTGGGATGTGAACCTTAAGAAATAAAATAATGTGAGGATGTTTTTACTAATTTTGGGAGCTTACTCCTCTTTTAGAGTAATCTGCCAAAATTTAATAAGGTGGTTTTGATTATGCAAATTGTATGCATTGTTTAAGTAATCATGTTTGTGTGCTTTAAAAAAACGAAACAAAAAAAACCAAAACCTGAAGTAATTTCCTTATATATAGTGAAAATAGACATCAGCAGGGTTTTTTCTGCCTTGAAGTGTTCTACATATCTCACTCTAGGATGTTACATGCTCAAGAAGCTGTCTCTGTGCTTATGCTCATAATCCCCATTCTGTTAGCATCAAGTGTATGCAGCCTGCAGCCAACGTACGGCACCCCACCTGCATACTTGGCAAGAATCCTTATGTCATACTGCTAAACTCGGTTCTGCCTATTTAGCTTTACATTATGTCCTTGCACTTTTTTAGGCTGAGGTTATTTAAATGTAACCATTGGACTCTCTGTTATTTGTCCTTGATTTTCAGGAACATGTTTTGGTTTTGTTTGTTTTGAGCCTTGAGTCCTTGTCACCTGTACTGTCAACACTAGATCCACTTATTTCTGGGATGAAGCTTTCCTTGCCCTATGGCAGCTGCTGTCCCACGTAGCCCAGACTGCTCCCAGTGATGCTCAGCGAGGTACTCTAGGGCACCGTGAAGAACTAAGTAGGGGGCAGTTCTTCCCACCAGTTTTCTGCCCAAGATGCTTTTGCCTAGAGCTGCTCTGGGTACAAAGGGAAGTTCTAGGATGAGAAATACAGAAGGCAGTCCTTTAAGGAAAGCCTTTGGATGGACACTCCACTTTACCACTGCCTTCTCATACTCTGTGAGGACTGGTTTCCTTTCCATACAGAGGGCAGCATCTTGCTGAAGTTAACATAAGCACCTCTAAAAAGGTGGAATCAGGGACTTCACTCCCATTGCACAAAGCATGTATGCCTTTTGTGTCTAGCTCTTGAAAAAATGCTTTGAGAAATCAGTGTTTTGGCTTTCTGTGTGGGAAAATCTGCGCACGCCAATGTGTGTGCCCTGCTGATTAGTCCACTGGGTCAGGCACCCCTCCAGAGCAGAGTGTCGGACTGAAGGATGCTGGGAGGGAGGGCTTTGACTCCATCAATCCCTTTCTGTCTGTAGCTCTCAGGAATGCTGAGAAACCATATGCAGTATTGTTCCCCCCGGCATATTCTCATGTGCTTTGACTAGCTTGGCTGTATGCAATTCAAGTGACAGGCATCCAGCTTTCCCTTGGGAGGCAAAATATAGTTCAGCCATAGCTATAGGGAGGAGAATGAGATTCCAAGGAAATGAGGGGAATCTGCTTGAAAGCAGCAGCAATGTGAAGGGCCTCTTAGACTTTAGTGCCAGGGGTTTTACAATCTGAGCCAGAGACAGACTTGGGCAGTTTTCTACTTGCTGATGGTGGCAATGACTTAGAGCCTTGTTGTATGCTTCTATTTTATGTTGTAATTTTCTTCTGGTGTTGATTCTGGAGATCCAATATTGCCATATATATGGTAGAGAGAGGCTTCACTACAGGAGAAACACAACACACAAGGAAGTGTGGGGCTTGAATTAGTCTTTTGAGAATAAGGGGACTAGGCTAGTTGAGAGGTTTCTTAGGCAGCTATTCCAGAGGGCTGGAAGGGGTCCCTGAGCACACTGATGGTGAGATGATTTGTGAATTACTGCTTTTAAGCATCCTGGTTCCATGCTTATTAATACACAATGTGTATTGCTCGATCACCTGACTGTATAATTGTGATTCTGATCCATGTGATCAATTCATCAGTGTTTATATTGGATTAGGTAGAACATATAGTAGTGTTTTGTGCTGGCGCTTTATGCCTGTGAAAGTAGACTCTGTGCTGACATAAAGAAGTTTATCCTTTCACAACATTTTAGTTCTTCTGAATATGGCAGACAGATTTTGCACCCTTGTTTTGTACTGTGCATCTTGGGGTGTTTTCTGATATAATGGAAACTGCCCAAAAACTTGCTTTACTGCCTCACAGGACAGAAGTCTGTTGGTATCAGCCGCTCCAGTCTCCCTCAACTTTGTATCTTCTTGACTATTCACTACTAAGCCTTCTATGTGAATTCATGGTGGTCTTAATTAATCAGGTCATTCCTCTCAGAACATTCCAATAATTTACCCATACTAAGTTGTTCCACCTTTTAGAGACCCAAGCTGATGTTACTGGGAAATTTGGCTAGTCCAGGAGGATTTAATAATGATTATCTTTTGTTTCTGTGGTCCTATAGATGAGTGGTTGGTAGTTTATAATTGAGTGACAAACATTTGAGACAAAGAATAAAAGACAATTTTGGAAGTTTGTAGCTTCTGTTGAATGAAGGCAAAGTGTACTCTGATTTCATGATTTTTCAAGCTCTTTTATGCGCCTCTCCTCTGCTCTCAACACTCTTTTCTGAATTATGTAAAACAGGAGTAATAAAATACTTGAAGAAATCTCTGCAGCAGTAGCCTTTCTCTGCTAATGGCTGAAACAAGGTACGATCAAGGTCTGTTTTCACTGACAGTTCAGTTTCCCTGGGCAGAACCCTTGCTGTGCTGTTATTACCAAGTTATCGAATCTGTTGTTTTCTTTTTCTGAGGATCCAGCAGTTGCTAGACTGGATCTAACCCAAGGTCTGGTATTCTGTCTCTGACAGCGGCTAGCACCAGATGTCTCTGAAGTGATTGGACTTGGGGCAGCAGAGTGGGAGTTAATCTTCTACACTAGGTTTTATCATGTCTTTAACAGCATATCTCTTCTCCACGGACACCCCCTTGTCGCGGGGGAGAAGCTTGCGTGCCCTTATGAGGCTGTGAGCTATGCTGGCGGTGGTTGTGCCTCTGGTAGGGTCTCCCGTGCTAGTCAGGTCTCAGCTGAAGGGTCAGACATATCTTAAGCTCGGGAAAAGATGTTTCAGTATTCCTGCTAAATGTCTGTTGTTATAGTGAACTGATCATTCAGGATAGTATATTGCTAGCACTAGCAATATACAGTATTTTTCAATCATAAATGTTGTGGACTTTTCCTTAGTCTCTTTTTCCACCCCCTTTTTGGTTTGGTGCCTATAAAGATCTGTTGCTTTTGTGGTGGCGCTGCTCCTGTTTGCAGAACTGTCAGTTCTTCCACTTGTTCTTCCTAGATCCTCAGAGAAGTCATTAACTTTTTTTCTGATGAAAGAGCAGTTTTCTTCTTTTTTGAAGCCAGCTCAGCTGCAGTGATGATAAAAATGCTGTTTGCTATGTGTACTACTCTTGGGGGCTGCTCGCCTGAACAATGTTTACCTGATGCTGCCTGGTCACTTGTGAAGGCATGATCAACTTTACCTGCCATGGTGCTTTGGCAGCTAGAGTTCAGTAAACATAGTTCCAGTTCTGTGATATTTTGTCTGTACTTTTTAGAAAAGAAAACTGAGGCAGAGACCAAGAATGTAGTTTTGTCATGTGGAATTTGAGCCAGGCAGTGTGGTATCTCAGGTCTGCTAATGGGCACTGTTTCTTAAAAGTCTGGTTTTGAGACCTTGGTATGTTAGTTCAGGTAAATAAGTGGTGTATGATCTGAGAATTACCGATGCTAAGAATTGAGTAGCCTCACTAACACTGAGCCCCAACAAAATGTCATCACCTACTGTGGTTCAGATTCAGGTCCCAGCAGGACCTGTTTTGTTGCAAATTTTAACCGGGTGATTACAGCTGCTTGTGAATGTCCTGGCACAGGCAGCTGGAACAATAACTTGAATTTTCAGAGCTGTATTGCTTGAAGAGGCCTCCTGCTGTAGCTGTAAATTTGCATCTGTTGAGTGGTCCATTGATTCAGAGCACTGTGAAGGCAGAAAATAAATGATGCTGCACATTACTACTGTGTTCAGGAGTAATTCAACTGGGATACAGATCTAATCTATTCCTGTTTTACAGATGAGATTGCTGAGACACTGAGTAAAGGGACTGACCTTCAGAAATGCAGTTCAGAACACCCACTGAAGTGAGTGGGAGATAAGAGGACGTGGCAGCTCTGAAAAGCAAGACCCAAGTGACACACTCAAAGTTGTGTGTCATGCCCTTGGCAGATTGCAGGAGAAAACTTTGGATTCCTGTCTCCCGGCATAGATTAACATTCAATAGCCTGTCCAGAAAAATATGTACTTAAATGCAATGCAGATAGATCTATTAACCTTATGCTTTGCTGTGTGACAATGCAGGATTGTTTCTGCCTGTTCAGTTGCTGAAGGAATGCGGAGCCCCCAGAGAAGAGAGGAATTAATGAAGATTTAGATAGACTAATCTAAACAAGTCCCTTTGCTGTCTTCAAGAATTAAAAGGTGCACAGACTGTTCTTTCATGGGGTGAATGTGTGGGATCATTTTTTATTAAATGAAATACACCGAGACAACTCTACTTAAACAACAGCAGTGCTTCAGAGGTCTTGGTGTCCTTTTGTCCTGGAACATTGGGAAAGTTTTGCACTGAAGTGAAAACCTTCTGAAATAATTTGCTTTTGTCTGTTTTTTATACTGGGCACAAAATCCCTTTCTGGGTTAACCTGTAACATGGCTTTGAGGAGTGATAGTTTGATACCATTAGGATAGGTGACAGTCCCTAAAACTAATGCCACTGAGTGAGCTCCATAAGATACTGTGGTATACCTTAAGAACAGATCCAGAGGCTTGTAACACAGAAGCCTCTTTCCTTTTAGCTTCTTTCAATTTAATTGCATTATTCCCGGTCTGGAACTGAGTAGAACTTGCATGTAGGCACAAAATGATCTGTGCCTATGGCACTTTGGCAAGACCTCTGCTGCTGTTAGCAGTCTAGGTAAGCCATAGAATGCTGGGATGCCATATTCATCATCCCAGGAGGTAGAGTTTGCTGGTCCAAACCTATGTCACTTGGTAGACAGTAGGTGAGATCTGTCTTCTGTCAGTCTTAAGTGAAAGCCATCTTTAAGGCAGCAGTAGCCAGCAGTTAGTGCTTGGGTCCCATTGAGGCTGTATGGCTTGATGATTGATTGGGAGGGCATGCCAGTCTCAGCAACCAGTGTTGATATTTTAGTGGTGATTTCATGAAAGATATGCCCTTTAGTGTCCAATACTGATTCCAGAGTGAATATTCTTCATGTAAATAAATGTCACAGTCAAAGTCAGGGGCACTGAAGCCCGATAATCTGGGTCAAAAATAATCACAGAAAGGAGAATCTCCCTTAATGTGATTGTGTGGGAGGATGAGGAAAGGGATGATTTTCTTGTATAGATTTCTCCTCAGGGGTAATCAGTCAGTTCTGACGTCTTCATCCAGTGTCCTGATGTTGTGTCTAGTCTAATCTGTAAGAGTAATTGTCCCTGTAGTTTTCAGTTGTGGCAGATCTGTTGTTGTGTTCCAATATCTAAATGCCAATTAGAATCAATATGAACGAGCTAATAGTTTTTAGCTGAAGCATCCCTCAAGGTCTGTTCCTCTGGGAGTTTCATAATTACTACTGCATGAGTGAACTTGTTGTTTTGTGAGTGGTGTGCAGAGCTACTCGTGGTTTCCATGCAGAATTCAGGAGCCATGAGAACTGTCAGAAATGGCTAAAATAATGCATTAAAATATGTTTTTGCCTTGTATGCATCTCTGTGATTTCTGCATCACTAAAAGAGGATGAGCGTCAGAAAATGCAGATCAGAAAACTTCTGCATGTGGGTTATGTAGGTTTGAACAGGAGTTTGAATCCATGCAAATGAACTGGAAAGCCTGAGACACACAGTATTTGAGGTCCAGCTTAGAATATGTTACAGGAAGGAGATGTCATTTTATGTAGTAACGTGGCCCATTGCAATCTTCAAATACATCCATACCTACAAAATTCCCCTGAGACACTTGTAGACACATTTACACTGAATATTACAGACAGATATGAACACATCATCATCAGTGTCATGTTTATATTTAATATTCTGGTTCATTTTGTGCAGCAAAAGAATAGCATAGAACCAGTTCATATCCTAAAGAAGTCATGTGAATGTCTTTTCCTTTCACCACTACTAGCATTTCTCTACCTACTACTATACATGGATATCAGCTTCAAAGCAGCCATTCTGTTTCTACAAGTGGATATGTCTGCTTAATGTTAGAGAGCATCTCTATCTGTTGGTTTGTCCAAAATAAAGGAAAAATCTTCCTCATGTGACCTCTGTGAGCACTAACAGAGGGTGTATAAAAGCATGTAGAAAAATATGTGGAGTCTCTGATGCTGTCCTCATGTAGAGGAGGGTCTTTTCTACATGGCAACATAGCGAGGAAGTTGGTACGTTTCTTGGGAGGATGGAATCCAAAACTTACTCATGAGCCCTTGCTCTTGGACCTGTGGGGACATGTCTTCTGCTGCTTGATCACTTCCATCCTCCCTTTTGCGTTCTTTCTCCAGTGAATCAGATATAACTTTCTTCTTCTTTATTCCTTATGTGTAATTCAAGCTCTTCTGTCAAAGCTTTCAGCACCTCTGCTTCCTTATCTTCCTATAATGAGCTCTCTGAAAAAGAAGAGGAAAATGAAGTGACTGACTATAATCCCTCCTCAGTTCTCTTCTATTATAATCATCACAAAATCTATTATTCTCATTTCAGGTAAACTTACTGTTCTGCTCTTAGTACTAGGATGGAGCTCTGTGATCATTTGCTATCAAGTTAATGCATCTTAAACTTCCATCCTCCTCAGAGGTGTGATAACTTAGGGGTGTACCTTTGTCTGGTGCAACTGCCAAGTAAAATGCATTGGCTGAAGAATATGCAATGGTATGTTTATGCATCTCTCTTAAAAATAAAGGCTGCTAGTTATAAGGGGTGGTAAATCCTGAAGTTGTACTAAGTAGATGGTCTGACTGTAACTTTAGTATTTTCACTTGTTGTGTGTGCACTGCAAGAGCTGCCTCTGTTCTTGTCTGTTCCTTTGAGGCAGAGACCTTTGCTTTGGTTTTACAGTAATTGCCCAGTGATATCAAGGAACAGAGATGAAAATAATTATATACATTTTTCCAGACTAATCTAAACACCCAGAAGGTATTCCAAAAAAGTAGACACTGCTTTTGAATAGGGTTACTATCCTTAGTGCTAATCCATGTCATTCTGTTTTTTTCTGAAGTAATTTTCAAGTAGGGAGCCTGTTTGGATTGCTTTGACTAGGGCCAGCCTGCTTGTTTTTTGGGGTTTTAATCTTTTGAGTGCCTTGTTTCCAGGGAAGCCAAGGCCAATAATCATGATGCTCCTCTAGACCTGCTGCTTATTGAAGTGAAGTGCTGTTTAAGGAGGGTACGTAAATGCTGTCATCTGAAGTGTTCCCCCAGGATGGGGATAATTGTAGGGACAGGACAAGTTATTTTGCATGTGTAAAGCATGTTCAGCCCTTGGCAGTACTGACAGTGTTGTAAAGGACTTGGAGAGCAAAGTCAGCCTGGTGCTGTGAGGTGGTGCTTGGTGTTGTGTATCAACCTGCTCGCAGTGTGCTAAAGTAGGTAGATTTTACACTGTCCCATTAGGGAAGAGGCATGTTCCTTTCTACTGCATGCTTCTAATCCCCTCTGCCTTCATAGTTGGATTTGGAAGGGGCAGAACCAAAACCAGCAAATTCTTAGTTCCTAGTATTTGGACACCTAGAATGTATGGACTGTTCTCACTTTAGAGTTTCTCTAATCAGTAATTTACAGTGCCATGTGAGTGCCAACTAACAGTAATTTTAGTAATGTTATCCTAGTGGACTGGCTGAATTGTGTACATGCAAATAGCTGTTGTCATAATACTAGACAGGACTTGCAGTGCTTCATAATCAGAGGGAGGAGGCTGCTGATTTCTGACAGTGCTTTTTCTATTTCCTTTTATTTTAGCATCCATGGTGTTGATACCCTAGTTCTTGTTATTGCCTAGAAAAAGTTCAAGCAATTGAAGTCTATCATAGTGTTATGATCAAGTTGGGTCGAACAGAATTTATTGAAAGTATTAATTACCGAAGTACAAGCTGAAGTTCTAGCTGGAAGCAACCTTTTTTAGCATGTGTCAATGGATATACATTTCCTTGCTATGGAGTTGATAGTGGGTTTATGGATAGGTCAAACGAGCCCAACAATCACCGTTTGCAAAGAATGACTTTCCAGGTTTGCTTCAAATCCAGTGAACCTTCAACATGCACTTTGTAAAGTAAATACAAAATGACTGCGGAAATAAATAAAAAAAATTTAAATGCTGGAGAAAAATGGAGGAATGCTCTTTCAGACCCCAGAATACTTTATAGACTCTGCTCAGGAGTTAAGGCTTTTCGCCCATGTTAGAGCAGAACAAAGGTGTTGAAGAAAAGACACATGGGAAAGAATAAGCATGTTGTATATAGCAATGAAGCTTTCACGTGAGTATCCAAACTATCTATCTAGATACAGAAACTATCTAGAAGCTCTAGATCAAGCTGATTAAGCTAATTAGAGTAAAAAATGTTGCTGAAAGCTAGATTCAGTAAATCCAGAGTGGCAAATTAGCAAATCTTTATATAATGGAAGAAGGGCTCTGCCCTCATTTCGACTTCTGTTACATTCTTGTTTCCACTGAGATTTCCTCCTGTACTGGTTTAAAATCTTGCTGGTTGCCTCTTGGTTTATATGCATGTTAGACAGGACACATGCTAATACTCACATGTTGCTTGTTCACTGTGTTGAAGGCAGCAGCTGCAGCACAGCTCTTCCCAGCACGGTGCTGGTCTTGTTTTCCACATCCTTAAGGACAGTCCTTAACCTTTTCTAGGACCTACATCTTTCTGGATGTCTGTCGTGACTGCCTGGACTTGCTATTTCTGACCTTTGAGTAGCATCAAAGTATTTCATTTGCATATGGTTCTCATGCTGTTTCCTTGTACTGAAGCCTTCCTATGTGCTGTGTCAGATTACAAGGTCTACTATTGCAATGTCATTCCAGTCTTATGGAAAGACTTCTAGATTAACAGTTTTTAATATTTCATTCCTAAACAATAAATAAGGGAAGGAAAGCGTGAAGCAGTTATACTTGTGGTAGTCTACTTTTTGTCTGCTTTGTTTAATTCTTATATTTAATATTTAGGGTTAAATCAAATGTCTGTATTCCTCACTGGAAAACTTACATTGGCTTGCTTGCTTTCATTTTGATACTCATTTGAAAAACTTTTTAAGGAAGTTGACCTACAACTTTTTAGAAGAAAAAAATTCACACAGAGAATGAAGCTTATAAACTGTGGACAGTAGAATAAAATTGTTGTAATTTGAAGTAATACATTGTCAGTTTGTTCTTAAGCCAAAAAAATGATACACTAAGATTACTCTGGGAGATAAATTTTATTTTCAGTCTTTTGGCCTGACTCCACCATCTGTAGACTGTTTAAAGCCCCAGTCATATAAAGATGTCTGTCCCTGAGTGATGCCCTTATTTCGCCATCCCAGTTCTCAAGGGCAGGTTGGATTGGCTTGTATAATGAATGTGTCTAATTGAGGGGAATTAACACTTGATGTAGCTAATACAAAATAGGGTTGGAAAGAGAGTGGGTATAATGTAACCTCTGAGAGGACATACTAATTTTTTTTTTTAATGTGTGTCATGAAAGACCATTACTACAGGTGTTGGCTTGCCGTGATTCTTAATATCCCTTTCTCCAAGAGTTCATAGGTACTAAAGCTGGGTTTGATTCATGGTTCCTCATTTTCAGTAGCTTGGCAACAGAATGAGCAGGACTGACAATTGTACTCTAAACTGTTCTTTGCATTTGCATTCGGAAAATGGCCTTTGATCTTCTGTTTCCCACCTTCCCAACATCTTTACTCATCTGCCTGCTTTTCCATATAAATAAATCTCGCCACTGCTAAAGATGAAAGCTTGCAAGAGACTGGGCTTCACAGGGTAGTGAGTAACGTTTATAACACAGTCACAGTGAGGCAAATATGGGTGTCAAAGGAGGTAGTTTAAAACCATAGCTATAAAGAAAGGAGGTGGTGTGATAGGATCTCAGATTTCTGGTATCGACACTTTGGCTGATGGAATGCCACTATTAGAAATGAAAAGATGGGGTAGGAGAGAGCCTCTGTTTTGTTTCCTAATAGCCTTTGGTTGTTTTGTGTTGACTCAGCAATGTGTACTGCCTCATGCATAAAGTTGTTCATTGAATGTATTGAACGTTTTGCTTTTTTGAAGGAAAAAACGTGAGTCTGTTTTGCCACAAGAGGGAGAGCGTGAGAAACGCCAGAGAGAGGAAACTGTGCTGGGACAGTTCTGCTCATGTCTTCGTTTTAAACCCCACAAAGGGATAGGGAGGTTTTGGAGCTGAACTCCGCCAGCATTATGCCCATATTTACTGGAAAGCAGAGATACTAGAGATGGTCAGACTCCAGCCAAGCCTTGCCTAATCAGTATTGCCTAGTGGTTCTTGCATGAATTGTGATTATATCTCAGCTCAAGATGCTTATCACTAAGATTTTATGAATCAGACTTGCAAACTAATTTATTCAGCAAGCCAGCCATAGTGCTGGAGCTGGGGCTTGGAATCCAGGGAAGAAATAGCATCAGTGGTTCGAATTCATCATTGCTTGTGCCTAGTTGGCACTGAATCCATTACTGAACCCATTTAACTAAATGGATATTGATTTTAAGTTAATTCACTATCCAACCAAGTCGTGCTGATATACTTTTAATATACTCTGACTTTAGTTGTGCTGAAGGGCTACATCTATTTAACTGTGTTGGGTTTTGCATCAGTTTAGTTAAATCTGTATAAAAGTGAGTATCAGCAAGCTCTAGGTGTTTTGTAATGGGATTTTGCATTGTTTGCTTGTTCTCTTATTAGGTCAGGTTTTACCCATCTTCAGTTTTTCATTTGGTCTTTGGTGATAACATTTTCTAGGTTTATCTTTTATTTTATAAAATCCAACACAGTAATGATTATTAACACTCTAGGAATCAACACTTCCAAGTCAAGAAATAGCCTAAATCTGCCTTTGTGTTTGCTTTCTTCTCCTTTCTGGAGTTGTGCTGTTATAATAGACATCTCACTCAGTTATTTTGTCTCATAGCATTCTTTTTTTCTTTCTCCTTTGATAGTAAGTTTAACAGAGATTTTTCTGATCCCATAGTATTGTGATTAACTTGCAGAGTCCGTGAAAGGCTTCTGCAAAAGTTAATTGCACACACTGCTTAGCTTCTCTGAGGTGAGTGGAATATAAAGCAGAAGGCAGATCTCTGGGGAATGTGTATATTTGTGTGTGACAGGTTCACGTTGTGGATAGTGGAATAGGCATGACACAGAATGGAGCAGTAAGAGTTCCTTCTCCTGGCTCTACTTATGCCTGTTGTGAGACTATGAACACACTGCTCCCTTTGTCTGCCTGCAATTCTCTGCCTGCCTGTTCTCTAGGCTGTTACGATGATAAACTCTGCAGGGTGTGGACCAACTCTTGTTGTGGTCTAAAAAAGCCACATCATCCTCATTAGCTACTGCTCCCTCCTTAGACTATTTTTAGTCGTTGTTTGTCTCAACTAGTTGTTACTTCTGTCTTGCAGACAGCAGAGACTGCCAGGTGCATGTTTAGACAGCACCTTGCACTTGGCAGCCCAGACTTGGGGAGCATCTTCGGTCCCTACTGTCACTCTTTCCACCACAGCTCTGTATTTTAGAGTGCTGTGACACAGTGGAGTTCTGATACCGTCCACATTTTTAACTCTGGCATTTGCGTCAGCTGCTTCAGTGGTGTTATCAGCCACATTTCAGTGCATCTCAGGCATCAAGTTCATGGGCAAAGTTTGAGGCATAAACTGAGGGGGCAAATTGCATAGTAGTAGTTGTATGTAAATGAGCACATTGAATTCAGTGTCCTGAAGACTGGGGTTGGTGGGGATGGAAATCAACTTTCTTTAGCCAAAGTAAAATCTGCACGGTTTAGGCAGGCATATTAATTTAGGGCATTTCATCCTGTATTTACAGTTTTTTAGAACTGTCAGGACAGCCTGAGGTTTCAAAAATATTAATCCAAGGATGCCAAGTATACAACACACAGGCCAGAACATTCCCCTACCATCCTGTTTGTTGGTAGTTCTTCAGATGTGGGCAGGAAGTGGGTCGAGGACTGGAGGGATTATGCTGTTAGTCCTGTCCCTGCTATGTTCCTACCCAGAGGCTCTTTAGATTTTTTTCCTAGCATGTGAACAAAGTAAATATTTTAGGTGAATGAAATTCCAACAGCTCCTTTGCATGTAATAAGGACAAATCTGTTAACGTGTTGGAAGGTGCTGGGAACACCGTGACTTGCATTTGACTTTGTATGTGCACATCCCATTACAAGTTGTCACATGTCCCTGTTTTGTGACACCTGTCATGAGATAGGTCTCTAATCACACGGTGGGGTGAGGCACAATTCTTAAGAGCTTCTGAAAGAGGGGATTTGCCCCATAAACTGAGGGCATTATTGAACCTTGGGGGACACCAATAATGACAGGCCTCCAGCTAGACCCTGTACCACTGATGATGACCCTCTGGGATCTGCTGTTCAGCCAATTCTCAATCCACATGACTGTCCACTCATCCACCTACTGAGATTGCCTGGGAGGAATGTTGTGAGAGGCAGTATCTAAAGCCTTGCTGAAATCTAGGTAGGCATTATCCACTGCTCTTTCCTCATCCATCCAGGTAGTTGTTTCATTGTAGAAGGTGGTTGGGTTGGTAAAGCATGATTTACCTGTAGTGAATCAATACTGACTACTTCTGATCACCTTCTTGTCATCCATGTGGGTAGAGATGGCCTCCAGAACCAGGTGCTCTATCACTTTTCTGGGGATTGAGGTGAGGCTAACTGGCTGGTAGTTCCCAGGGTCCTCTTTCTGGCCTTTTTTGCAGGCTGGAGTGACATTCACTTTTTTTCAGTTCCTTAGATATCTCTCCTTATTGCCACAGTGTTTCAGAGATGATTGTGAGCAACCTAGCTGTTGTCTGTCAGCACTCTGAGCCCTCATGGTTGCATCCTATCAGGGCCCAACGACTTGTGAATGTCAAGACTTCCTAGGTGTTTTCTAGCCCAATCCTCCTTGACCAAAGGAAAAATCTTCCTTCAAGCATTCCTTTACCCTGGTCTCTTGCCTCAGAGGTTCCTGAGAGCTGGTCTAATCAGTGGAGACTAATGCAAGAAGGCATTAAGTAACTGCCTTCTCTGCATCCTCTGTTCCAGGGTCTCCCTCTATTTAGGAACGTTATCCTTTGTTTTCCTTTCGTTGATGATGTACTTGAAAAATCCCTTCTTGTTGTCTGTGACATCCTTGGCCAGATTTAATTCCAGGTGGGCCTTGGCCTTCCCAGCCTCATTTCTACTTAATCTGATAGTATCTCTCATTCATTCCAAGTAGCCTGACCCTGCTTCCATCTCCTGTGTATTTCCTGTTTACACTTGAGCAATGACAGATAGTAATGGCAGGAGTCTGTGAACCTCAAGTAGCTCCCATGCTAAAAAGCTGGGGAGATGGGAGATCCTTGTGACTCCTGTCTGCTGCCCTCCCTCCATGAGCTCACTACATGCTCAGAGACTCTAGTGCTGCAAACTGAACTTCACAGTGGAGTTAGTTTTGCAAGGTAAGGGACATGTGAATAAGGAAAATGGTGTCATGTCCTTGAGGTGCTTGAGATGCAGCCTGTGCTTCATAAGCTGAAGTCTGTAATATTCATCTGAATTATTAACCTCTACCCCAAATAGAATTCCTACTTTTTCTTTTTTCATGTGGCAACGGCTGTCCATTTTTGTGTGAGTTGATGGGAAAATCCAGTATTTCTCCAATTAGAAGTAATTCTCAAACTGTTCAGATAGCTGCATCCCTTCAAAAGGCAGCCCAGTAGCCAACACAGTAGCAAGGGTTTGTGCCAAAGACCATGAAGAATTCCAGCTGTGAGCAAATGTGAGAGAGCAGCCTCTGGGTACCCAAGCACTGCTGCCTCCCAGCTATCATTTCTTTCACAGCTGTGGGAATGCTTAAAAATTATGGGCAGCTAAGGAGGAGAAAAGATCACAGTGACTTTCAAATCTTCGGCTAAAAGCCAAAAACATTGTGAACAAAGATTCACATTGCAACTGTAGCCATGAGAGAGATTCAGAAATGATTTGGGTTTATTTTTAAAGTGCACTTAATTCCGATTTTTTTTTTTCTCAGAACATTAAGCCCTTGTTGGCATACTGAGGTCCAGCCTGTCCTGTCTCACACTCCTGGTCTGTCTCACTGATTCCACTCAGCTGTTATTAATAGACATCCTTTAGTTAATTTTTCATTCTCTTTCTTTTAACTATTCTCAACTTCTGGTTCTTGAGGAACTTCAGACAGCTGAGATGGAAGTGAGGAAGCTGGGGTGAACAGAGAAGTTAAGTTGCTGTCTCCAAAAGCATTTACCTGCCTGGTTATAATACCAATCCTGCCCCTACGTCTTTGGAGAGCTTTTAGGGACTTGCTTGCATCAACTGTGGTTAAGTGAATGAGATGAGTCAAACTGCCCTTCCTTAGGTATTAGTCTGAAATGCTCAGCCCATGTAACTCTGTTCTCTTCAGGGCAGGTATCCCTTTGGGTGTTGGAGTTGGCAGAATGGGATATCCAAGGCATGTGAAATCTCGTTGTATAGATTTCCGGAACTCTGTGCATGCAAATATTTTCTAGGTTTAACTTGACAAAATAACTTTATCATCAGAGTTAGATTAAGTGATAAAATTGTAACTGCCGCCTGTTCAGAGATTTGTCTCTGTTAAAAGGGGCAGACAGTTTAAACTTTGTTTAAAAATGTTATATTTAATGTCTCTCTGAATGGATGGGAATGTATGGATGATTTTTCACAGAATCAGAGTGGGCAAGATGTTTTGTCAGCTCCTCTGAAAAGTATCTGAGCACAAAAGAGATATTATGATAAAAGAATGTATTTCCTTCCCAACAAAAACTAATTTTCATACACCTATGTTTTAAATAGTTTATAAGAAGACCCAGAGACTCCCTGCTACTTATTTCTTCACAACAAATTTGATTTTAGTGTGATTTGGGCAGAAATGTTAACTGCCTCACTAGCTTCTGTGAAGGTGTTGGCCTGTGGACCATCATCCATCAGACAACAGATAGCACGTATTTACCACTTACCTATAAACATATTAATTATCATCTCTTAGAGGGACCACTCCTTCCTGGCTCAGTGGTATACAATGTTCAACATAGCTCTTAAAACCAAAATATATTTCTATGTAGAATTAAAACTACACATCTATATTTTTATATAAACATGTAAACGAGAAGGATGAAAGGAATTGACTGTAAGGGTATTTGACTGAAATTAGACATAATAGCAGCCAACTAAGTTTGGGGGTAAACACTATTAAAGAAAATTCAGAGAGAGAGAGAAGTTAAAAACCCCTTATTCAATGACACTATAGACATCAGTAGTCAATTATTTTGTTTACATTGTGTTCCCTGCCATACAAGGATATTGGGAAAGAAGAATCCGCTCACAAGCAATGAGGTGTAATAAATCGAGTAAGACTGCTAGAGTGTGAGATCAGAGTAGATTTAATCTTAAACCAGTGATGAGAAGGTGAGTCAGTCTCGAACTGTGACTCAAAAGACAGCCTTGCTTTTGCTAGGAAAACCAGTTTTGTTTGTTGTACCACATTGATTTGTTGTATGTTGTAGGAATTGAGCCTTTGAGGTTCATTTTTGTCATAAACGGGCAAGTGGTGTGAATAGATTGTAATGAAGAGTTTTAACTAAGTCGGTGGGAAGTGTGTGTGCTTCACTGCTAGTAACACCAATCCAGCTGGAGGGGACAAAGAGCTGAGCAACTGTTGCTTCTAGAAAGAGTTCCCTGCAGGCAGTGAGAAAGTGAGGGTCAGGGTAAAGCAGGGAATTGGGAGAAGGTTGGATTCCACATTGAATCATTATTGTTCCATTGTTCTCTCATGCAGGTGTGACATGCAACCCCAGTTGCTTATGGTGGGAGAGATCTTGCAGGAACTGAAGGTCCTAGCACAGTCATGAAAGGGCCAGCTAGTCCTCTCTCCCCTACCACCTTGGCCTTTGGTGCTCCAGGTTGTTGGCTTTCCAACTACTTTGGAACTTTTTTCTGTTTTACTGGTAGTAGCATGGCCCTGTGATGTTTTCACATCCCTTTTAATAAGTTCTGCATCATCTTTTTTTTTCTGCTCACTTTCTTGTTTTGAAGCCATGGAGTACTGTAGGGCAAATGCTTCAGGCAGACACGGTTGCATGTTCAGGATGAAGGTCACCTTGAATTATTCCTTGCGTATATTCATGGTTTGAGGTTGCATAATGTTCTCTGGCTTATTTCTGGATAGTACTGTAGATGTTAATGCTGAAGTTCAGTTACCAGATCCCCTTTCAGAAGATACAGTCTTAAAATATAAATGGATAACTTTACAGAAAATCTCAGAAATGTGAAACAGATTAAGAAATGTGTGTCAGCATGGGACAGTAAGGTTTATACCTACTGGTGAAAACTACAGAACTGCTGCGTGGTTGCAGCTTGGCACACTCGATACCAGTAGTTTATTAAAATGCCCTGTATGGTATAAGTGCAGGGAGAAGGAGTAGAATTAGTTCTGAATCACAGAAGTAGTTGTGATAGCCCTGCCAAACTGTTTACATTAGCCTGCATATAGGCTGTGTAGTAACAGAACAGCCAGTAACCATTTTACTTAACCTTGCTTTTTCATGAATAGGTTGCCTAGTGATTTTGTTGAAAACTAAAGTTTTCACAAAAGTGTGATTTTCACAGGAATAAGGCTTTTTACAGTTTTAGTAAAATCACTTAATTCAGATGACAGTAGCATGGAAAGAATCATGGCCACGAGGCTAGGAAAGGCGTTCAGCTCAGCAAACAGCAGGTAAGCTTATTACAACATATAACTTCATAGAGCCATATAATGTGTTGGAAGAGGATTGATGATGTGAGATCTCTTATTTTGCAGCTCGAACAATACTTTGCTGCTTTTATCACATACAAATTCCTTTGTGATTAACTATTCCCTGTCAACTCTCATGGTTGCCAGGGTTTGTTTTTCCATAGCATATGCATTGTTTTCAATAATACATTGTTTTTCATCTCCTGTGGTTGTTTTTGTGTTTGTAACCTGTCTAGGATTCTTTGCTCTACTTCTGTCACTGCAGTTTGCAACACTTGTGCTATCTTCAGATACTCTCACACTTCCCTACTTACAGATCCTTATGAAGCTATTATCTGAACATTAAATAAAACATTAAAAGATGTGTTCTCTAGGGAGAGGTAAGTCTTGGAAACCTCTAAATGGAGATGCAAACAAAAATCTAGATACAAGACCTGAATAACAGCTGGGACTAGAGCCTTATACTGTGTGTATTTGATGAGAGGTTTAACATGTACTGAGAAGTTGACAGTCTAAGGCTGTTCAAAAATTTGATAAGGTTTTGGAGCTTTTACTAACAAAGATGTAGCCATGTGATCTAAAGAACTGTTCTGATATAAATTTTTTTGATGCTTCAAATTTTTTAAAGAAAAGTTATCCACCCCTCAGGCCATAAACTAGCAGGCTTTATTTTGACTCAGATATGGTCTGCTTATATCATTCCAGTTTTGTGTTGGGTTAGGTGTCTTTTCTCCTGCAGCTGGCATAAAGCTGATGTAAACGCTCTATTGTGTACTTTCCCTAACTTGACAGAAATGTGATTGTCTGTGCCTCATCTAGCTCAGTCATGCCTTGTGGAGTGATTTGGTAATTTAGAGCCAGCATTAATTGTTGTGGAGTCTCTGCCATGTTACAAAAGACAGAAAGAAGTTGTCCGTTTCACTTTGCATACAAGTAGCTGTGGCAAAAGGATCAAAACTGTGTTCCAGTTCAGAGCAGAACTGGCCTCCTCTTTCTGAGCTGCCTGCTCTGCTGCTGGCTATTGCATGTTGGGTTGTGTTTTTTCAAGTTTAATACACTGAGTGCTATGATAATGCCTTTTTGAGAAGCCCTTCTGAGTTTTGAGTACCTCTGACTGTTCATATTGCAGACAACTTGAGTTACAGTACCAAGGAATTCAGGAATTTTGTACTGTGACAAAATCCAAACATGTTGGGCAATGTGTGTTTTTAACTCCACTTATCTTGCCCAGTGGATTATTGTGATATGATTGCTTATAGTAGCTGGTCTGATCTGTAGCAGTATTGTTGCCTGCTCTTTTTGTGTCAGTGCTGTGGATGCAGTTTCAGGAAAGGTGGCTGCAACTGAGCAGTAGCTTCAGAAAGGCTTCTTGTCCATGCATAGTGGATAGGCAGTGCAGCACATCTGTGTGCTGTCAGCTGCTGCACAGTGAGGCATCCTTTCCAGTGTGCATCAAACTAGGAAAAGTCTGAAGCATTCTCAGCTACGGTACTGCTCCCTGTTGCACTCATTAGCATATCAGAAAAGGTCTGAGATGAGATGACTCCAAAAAGTGTTCCCACGATGTTTGGTTGCAGCAGCCTGAGGTCCTAAATATAGCCACTCATAGATCAAAGTCACGAGTGCTAGGACTTAAAATGCAGACATCCTAGTGCTTAATTCCGATACCACGCTGTGCACATATATTGCATGAATGGGGAAGAAAAAGCAAAGCAAAAAAAATTTATGAGGAAATGTCTTGTTTCTCTTCTTCACCACAGTACCAGCAAGGTGATGGCATCCTGGGGGAGGTCATGTAACTCTGATAGGCAGTTCCAGAGTCTGAAATGCAAGAATAAGCTGTTATAAATGTCGTACCTCTTTTTGCTGGCTTTTATTCAAGGTCGAGCTTCTCTGGTGGGAGTGCATTTAGTTGTCATCACTCTCATGTTCCTCAAGCCTCAAATCTACCATATTCAGTATGAAAGGTGGATAGACTGTTTCACTCCCCAGGGACAAGTGAGTAAAGCAAATTAGTGCACTCTGAGAAGTCACACGTATGGGCTGTGGACCCATGAAGATGATGACAGTCCTTATCCATGAGGCTGGTGGTGTGAAATGTTTAGCTGGTGGGTGCTGATGGATCAAAGCAGTTTGAGCAGTGTGTGCAAATGTCTCCTGCTCTCCATCTCCTACTTGACTGGGAAAGGGGCTGTCTGAGCCCCTGTAACACTGTCAGCTTCAGGGCCTTTTCTGAACAAAAAGAAGCTCTTGGGGCTTAATCTAGATACCATAGGAGAAAAGTAAAAGCTTTTTTTGTTACTGTCTTCTGTGGGGATTCTATTTTTTTGATTTTTCTCTTTTTTTAATTACTTGCCTACATTTTTTTCCTAGGAAAGCAGTGATCTTAGAGGAAGAAATCTGGGAAAAAATATCAGTTTAGGCTTCCTGGGGAAAATCAGACAGAGATGTTGAAATTACTTTTCAACAAAAGAATCATTTAGGGTCATCCCAAGACAGTTCGCTGTCTTTCAAATGTTTTTAGTTTATTTTTACACTGATTGTTTTTGCTTACATTTTTCTTCTGTTGTAGATCGGCTTTTAGATAAAGCAACATATTTATCAGTAAGGATATTGAAATACTTTATGCAAATTGTTTTGTTTTGATAGGTTTTCATTAAGGCCAAACTAATTTGCACTGAATTAAAAAAAAACAAAAACAAAGCATTAAAATCTCCTTGAAATACAGCTTTCATTTCTTCTGGCGCTGTTCTGTTGTGAAGATGCTTCTGTTCATAATAGTGTAGTTAA
This sequence comes from Grallaria varia, assembly GCA_013396735.1. Classification (NCBI taxonomy): domain Eukaryota; kingdom Metazoa; phylum Chordata; class Aves; order Passeriformes; family Formicariidae; genus Grallaria; species Grallaria varia. The sequence goes on along the minus strand of VWZG01012825.1, from coordinate 118,416 downwards.
ATTACTCTAGTTGCACCAATCTGAAGCTTAATGTACATTATAGTCTCTTTACTGGTCAAGGGTGAAAATAGATGTCTTCTCTGATGAACTCAGTTGCCTTAGCAGACATTGCCAATGCATTACCTGTCTTCACGTGATAGTTTTGTTCAGTGTAAACTACAGGATGCCTTATGGTAGCAGATCTGCAGCTCCCTTAGTCTAAGCTGAAGGTGTACTAAGAATGATGCTTCAGTCTGTTTACTGATACCCCTCTGGCATCACTGGAAAAGCTCCTAGTACAGATCTAGCCCTGGAGCTCTGTGAACAATCCTGAAGGTCTCAGCTGTGGCTTTGCTGGAAAGAGGTGTGGTCAGATCATCAGCTGAGGATAAATCAGACTTTGCTGACATCATGATTGAGAGTTTGGTCCAGTGTCACAACTGTGTTTATTTCCTGCTGCTGTACCTTGAAATACAAGCAGCTTTTACTTGATTGAATAGGCCTGTTTTCTAGCAATTATTGTTGTAATTACTGATTATGAAGAGAAGGTGTTTTGCCTGTTGTCAGTTCTGGTAGAGGCAAAGGGAAAATAAAGTTAACTGTCAAGTTGTCTCCCTGAGGAGGTATCATCCAACACGAAGGGATCATGGCCTGAGTGCAGGACTAAAGGCATACAGGTCCCAGGCACCAGCACTGGTGTAACCCTTAAAGAAGGCACATACTTGTTTAGGAGTCTTACAGGAACCTGCACAGTCTGTTTCCTCACATTTGTGCATGAAAGAGAAGTTCTGTCTCATTCTCTGCCCAGTGAAGGGATGTGATAATAGAAATACTGAAGTATAGTACCTTGATTCTTCTGCCTGACTGTAGCCTAGAATTCAGATTCTGTTTTAAGCCAGTGACTTGCCAAGGCAGATGTTATATGCTTGAATGAGTTTAATGAGATGATCAGGACTCTGTTTACCAGTGTGGCTTCGCTTAGAGCAGTGCTCCAAACACCCAGGGAAACAGGAAGAAATTGTAATTAAAGACGGCTTTGAAATTCAGAATGTGACTGATTTGCATTTTACCATTTTATTCCTCTTTCCCCTTGCCCCTATGAAAGCCTGGGGAGGTTTGCCTGGTGAGACTGGCATTACTGTGTTGTATTATGTATGCCTGAGGGACTGTGGAGTGGCAATTGTGTAATGAGGATGAAAATCAGAGCTTACTCTGGAGAGAAAAATAAACTTTTCCCTTAACTGGTGCCCAGGGGGCGGGATTTTCATCCTCTTGGTTGTGCACATGTGGCAAGGTTATGGCTTTCTTAGCCGTGCTAGGGGATCCAGTGGGAGACTGGTGCTGGGGAGAAGGTTGTCAGGGGCTCTCATCTTGTGGTCCTGCAGCTGCAGGATAAGGACACCCCACAGAAGATGTGCCGCTACCTTGTGTTGCACTTGCGGTCTTTCCGTTCAGCTCCCATCTCTCTGTCCTTGTCTTTGCTTTCATTATCTTGTCTAGGGTGGAGAGTACAAGAGTCGGTGCTAAACTTCTTGCTAGTAGGACTAAGAACAGAGTTGCCCCTGTTTCCTGTGTTGAGGCTGTAAGCAAAGGCTTCTTCCTGACTCTCACAACACTTGCATATTTAGTGATTTATTCTGTTCTGTTTTACCTACTGTGTCACGTAAAGTCATGCTTTGTGCTCAGTTTCAGCAGTAAAAATGTTACTGAATCAGTTTCTTTTAGCAGTTTCTCTTAACTATAGACTTACCTCTTTGTCCTCTTCTGCTTTGTAAGTGCTATAGATATATTTCTGTCCTGATTCAAGTACCTGCATAATTTATTTTATTTAATTTTCGAAGTGAATTAAGAAAAATGTAGTGAGGCTGTGGGATTTCCTCCTTAGAAATATATAGGCTTGAATTCATATGCTATGTCTCATTAGGTATGTGTTTTCCCTTGAAAACCCGAATTCTGAATACTGTGATTATAAAACTTGCAGCTTTCATTAATAAAGAACAAGGCTCTTACTGCTTGTGGATTTTAAATTAAGATACCAAATAGGATCTGTAAAGGCTCAGAAACCAGAAGATAAGTAGTAATGAAAAATTTCATCGGTTGGAAACCAATCTCCCAATTTTGGTGGGCAGACATGAAATTTATGAATGCGTAGAGTGGGAACAATTGAGAAGCTGGATTGTGCTCAGGCTGGTTGACCAACAGAAGTCAGTATTACTTTAGAAACATGTAATTTAGAAATCAATTAAGATAAAAATGCCTCCTGAAAGCTATCAGTGTACTTCCCACTGCATTGTAATCTTCTGAATCAAGTGGGTTTTCAGCACATATCCCACCCTCTGCATCACATCTATCTACCCTCTATGTACTAGGGAAATAGCATCTCTTCCCCTACCCATTGCCTGCCCTGTTAAACTAGGGAAGAAAAAAAAAAAAAGTAGGGCAAACCCTGTAGCCTTTATGCAGGGAAAGTCCCATCAACTTCAGTGGGAGACTTGGCTCAGGAAGAAGTGTAGGAGCCAGGCCAAAGTTTGCATTCTGATTTTTAGGAAGTTCATATCACATGTTTGTAGACTGACACCACAGAGCTTTGCAAAAGTGGCCAGTGTAATGCCTCTATCTCAGTGGACTTCTGGCATTTAATTCCTGCAACCTCCAGTCTTTGTGTTTTGAAAAAACTTCTTTGCTGGAACATGTTTACTTGAATGCAGTGTTAGGAATACAGCCAGCACTGCTCAAATATACTCATAGCACAGGCATAAATTAAACCCCATTCTTGCTAGGGGACAGTTAAGCATGAAGGGTCTCAGTGTTCTCAGATGAATCATACTTAGCTCATCAGTGGGTGCCTTGATTTAATGAAGCCATAGTATGTTAATGTTAACACTGCAAAAAAAGCTGTAAAGTTACAGGCAGCCATGCTAACTAGCTACAAGCATTTAAAAGCCTGGGCATGAGCTCCTACTTGGCTATTCTGGCCATAATTAATGATGACAAGTATGTTGGAAAAATAATTATTTTGCTTGCTTTTAAAGACAATTAACTTGCTTGAGGCAAGTGAGGGGGTGGGATTTATGTGGCTGTAATAAGCATATGTAGATGGCATCTTCCCAGAAGAATATTATAGCCACAGGATCTTTTTAATTGACCTGAGACTCCTTTGTTCTTCAGATACAATTTATGTATGTGGTCACAGACTAAAATGACCCTACTTGTTCTAGGGCAGGTTGAGTTCTAAACTGCTGAAAGGAAAAAGACACTGCTTTTATCAGCCCAATCAGTAACAGATAGAAATCTCTCCTGGTCACTTTATAGGGAGGAGATATATTTTTAAATTGGTATCCTGAGTGCATGCTCTTTTCATCTGATATAATAGGAGTTGGGGATGCGGAAGCATGCTGAGGTGAGTTTTACCGCAGTCATCTGGTATCCCTCCTGTGTCTGGGCTTGCATAGCATGGCAGCTTTTGCCTGGCACGTGGCCATGCCATCCTCTGAGAGCCACCTGTCTGGTCGTTTACCATGTTGTGCTGCAGAGCCTTGGTCCCTTTCCAGCCCAGATGTTGTGGTGGAGTCAGGGAGGGAGCACCTGCTTCTCTTGCCTGCCATTCTAGGGCATTGTGCTACTGCATGATGGAGGGCACCTCTGCTCCTCCTCCTTTCCCCCCAGTCACTGGCATCCCTGGCTTTCAAGGGCTATGAGAGACATACAGTCTTCTCACATAGTCTGTGATGCTTTAACAATAAGGTGGAGTCTTTTTCTCAGAGGTTCATGCTAAATGTGACCAGGTGGGAAATAACAGCAGAAAAATCCCCCAAGGCTGTAACTCAGTGGAAAATTCCAACATGTGTCCACAGACTTTAAGAGAAAGCAGCAATTTTCATGTTTGTTGTCAGTCACTCCATTGTTCATATAAGATGGTGAAATCGTCTTGGGCCACAGAAGAGGAACCAAAATCTATGTGCTGGTCACTCATGTATCAGAAAAATCTCCCTCTTATTCCCTATTTTAGTCCTGTGGTGATTGTACAGAAGTTATAAGCCCTTTCTCTAGTTCCCATCTGTAAGATGGGGAAGATGGTGCTGTCTTTCTTAGTAAAGTGTTTTGAAACCTGACACTGAGATTTGTTACAGAAAGTGCAGTATAAAGAGTCATGGGTGCTTTCCTCCACACTAGTCAGCCTGCTGCTAATGGTAAAGGTTGTGCTCTGTGAACTCTACAGTCAGTCTCTGTAAATTGGGATCTGAAGCTGGGGAAGGAGGAAGAATAAAAGAGGAGAAGCTGGCTGTGTATTGCTGTGGTTTTGGTGTGAGGATAGATGACAGAAAAATATTTAGATTTCTTGCAGTCCCAGTTGTATCTAGTCCTTTCTAAAAGTATTACTAAAGGAAACAGACAAAAAAGGTGTGTGAAGGATAACATTTAGGAATTTGGGTCCAACTCAACCTATTGGTGTCTTGCAAATTTTTGTCAGGATAGAAAGTTTTACCTGATTTCAGTCAATTTGGAGAGCTGTTTAACAAAAGCTATGCCTGAGCAACAGAGGAGTACTAGGGGATAAAGTAAACAGTTATCCAATCATGAAGGTACAAGGTCTTCAGGTTCCTCAAAGTAGGTGTGGTGGTAGGAGGTGAGGAATAGAAGAGAAAGAGCTTGGGTTTCACTACCCTGGATACAAATGAGAGATACAAATGTTTGTTTATATAAGTTCAAAGTTCTCCCTGGAAACTGCAAGTCTAACATGAAGGCAACCTCTGTTTTTAGCTCCAAGGGCAGAGTGAGTTGGAAATGAGGCAGAATATAGGGTACTGGAGTTAAAAGCAGTAGGGTTTCGTACAAAGTCATTAAAGGGTCAGATTCTTAGGCATCTGGGAGGGATTACTGCTTTAGTCTGTATTTGACCCTGTGTTAAACTGGCAGAGAAAGGAGTTCCCTTGTGGTTGTACTGTGGTTTTACTGGATCTTTCTTTCTTTTTTTTTTTTTTTTTTCCCCTTTATGATTTACTGAGTGCAGAAAGGCAGACTTACTTCATCAGAAACTTCAGCCTGGTGTGTCACTGAGTGTGAGACATGTTTGCTGGCAAACAGGCAGCTGGTGTTTCGAGGGCTGTTTGGGCATGACATCTCTTCCCATGTGCCACACAGTGATAGCAGGAGGAAGTGTCATGAGGTGTAGGGATGAACTCTGAGTTTATCCTGACTGCCAAGTTCCTCTTTCAAAATAGCCAGTTTCTAGTTTAAATCTTTTTTAGGGTCTTCTGAAAGGAATTGGGAGTGATGGAAAGGCCCCTTCCACCCAAACTTTTCCAGGTATCTGTGGAAAGATTTATGTGAAATTGTGTTAAATCTGGGAGAAAGTCTGAGTTTCTTTGACCAAAGATTAGGTACAGGCATTGTTTCCAGATTAAATATGGTATGGATTGGTTTTACTAGACCAGTTCCTTCCATACTCACGCACTGCGGTGCTCCCTAGTCTTTGGGGGAGAGATGTGTGCCAGTCAAATCATGGATGGAATGGATGTAGTAGGTCTGTGCACATGTAAGTGTGCAAGCCTTCCAGCTTCTGGAGCAGACGGTATTGGGCCATCTCCAAGGGAGAGCAGTAGCAAGCTTGGCCCCCCCTTCCAAAGTCATGTGAATTCCCCAATCCAACCCACAGCCTGCAGTGGTTCACAGGTGGCAGTTGCCTGTGTCACTGACATACAGGGAGCTGCTTCTCACCTCTTTCCTTTCTGCTCTATACACACTTGAGTACCAAAGAGGTTTTTATTATAATCAAGGTAACCTGACCTTAGCTTGAAGTGTGCTTCAGAAGAATTGTCTGAAAGTTTGTTAGCTGATTTCTAAACCATCTAATGAAAGAGTTAGTGGATTGTTTGGTTTGGGTTTGGTTTTTTGTTTTTTTGTTTTGTTTGTTTTTTTGGGTTTTTTTAGATGGTGCGGATACAAGAACAATGACATCCTATTGACTATCACAGGATTTATGAATACGAAACTGTGGTGAACTTTCTCACCTTGCACACTGAATGGATTTTTCTTGAGCATGAAACTTGCCTTCCCTAAAAAATGCATAGTGTTTATTTCTGTGCTGACTACAAGTGTTTCAAGAAAAGGCGCTGCTATTGGCTTTCTAGCTTGTGGAGTGCACCCCTAGTTTTTAATCGTCATTACAGCACTTTTACTTTATAAGAATAGTACTACTTTCATTTGCATCAGTTGCTTTGCTAGTATAGAAAGTTGACTTCAAATCCAGTCAGTAGACAATTGTAGATTATAAATTAATAGATGGTTCTAGATTATAAATTAATTGCAAATTGATTATAAGTTTTCCCTTACATACAAGTAACTGCTTATTTGTATCTCAGTGCAGTGATGACTTGGCAATATCGCAAAGACTGGATTCAGTGAAAGCTGAGTGCTGAAGCACCTGTGGAAGTATGGATCTATTGCTTTTATGCATTTTCCATAAATCCATGAACTTCTAAAAGGATGAGTCCCATTTTCTATCCATTACACACAGAAATACCTGAGGCATAGAAACACTAATGTGCCTGAGACTGTATAGTCAAACTTCTGGCATTGTCCTCTGTATTCCAAGGAATGAGGTTGCCTGCCCAGGCAATATGCTGTGTTTGAGTGAATTAGAGGTAGGTGCCTAGGAGGAGGCAAATGTAGATAAATGTCATTGCCATTAAATGTACCGTCCCAAGTCAGTACCAAACTGCCTTAAACTTTTCAGAGAGGCAGCAGAAGCAGTAGGAATAAGACTGAATTTCAAGATCAGGTCTTCTTGGTTGAATAAAAGCAAAAAGTATTTAGGAAACCTAAAAGCAGCATGATGGAGTAAGGGGAAATAAACAGCTGTAATCACCTAGGGCAAAGCAGTGGGATTAAACCCTGGTTCTTCTCTCATTACCTACTGCCTAAGAGTCTCTAATTTTTGTGGTTTGGGGTTTTTTTTTTTGTTGTTGTTTTTGTTTTTTTAAGTATGAGCATTGTCATACTCTGGCCCAATTTGAAAGAGAGGGAAACTGAGGCATAGGGTAATGGGATGACTGTCTGGAATCAAAACCTCCTGAAGCAAGGCTCCTTTTTTTCCAGAAGTGCCTAAGAAGGAAATGCGGAGATAGCCCAGTGTCAGTGATACATTTTCCACTCTAGAGAAGACCTGGTTAATAGAATCAGGTTTGGTGGGTGTTTTTTTGGGTGGTTTTTTTTTTTTGGGGGGGGGGGGTTGGGGGGGGTTTTTGTTTTGTTACATTATCCAAACCTGTTGTGGTTTTTTTTTCTTTCCTTCTCAACATATTGTTGGTTGCTGTAACAGCTGAGTAATGCAGAAGTTCTGCCTGAAAAAATGCTTCCTCCTTATATGATACTGTACATATTGTCATGGAAATTGTCCTCATTTCCCCCGAGCACACTTTAAATAACTCGAACAGCAGTGCTAATGAGCAGAAAGATATCTGCAATCCCCACCGTGCAACTTGACATACTTTATCCTGCTCTGAATTCCCTTTGCTCATCTCTGAGCATTTTAAAGATCTGGTATAATAATTTCCTTTCGCTCTTTGGTCTGTTCATTTTGCTCTTAGCACTTGGTAATAAAAGGTCGGCTTTGGCTGAAACCTTAGTGTTGCAGCCATGCCATTTTTTACTGCTAAATATCTTAAGAAAAGCAAGTGTCCACGAAAGGGTAAGTCACTGTGTTTTTGGTGTGTTTAGTGTTGTCTGTTTTGCTTTAAATCACAGTAAAGGATTTATTTTGAATTAACAAGCAGTGGAAAGGGATCTATTCATACTGCCAGTCCTTTAGCACTGGGGATTTTATTATGCTGTGTGCATTTTTGGTCAAGATACAGTCTATGTTATTATCTTGCATTTTACATTCAGAAAAGCCGACTGAGCGAGAGGATGTTTAACCCTTTAAAGATGGAGCCTGTGTTTTGCATGGGGATGGAATCCCTAACATAGAACAGAACAGCAACAGAGAATATGTATGTTTGTGTTTAGAGGTAAGTTTAGGTAGGCAGCTGAGTAATGCTCTAGTATTTTTTCTTTTTTCCCAAAAGGAGCATTTTTTAAAATCTGCACTGAAGTAATAACTTAATACTAAGTGAAGGAAAAGCATATTTCCTCTTAGCATCTTTCCCATGTAGGGCTACCTGAGTGCATGATTCCACATAGATTTTCAGCTTGCTGTTGTGAGGTTCACTTTGTGAATTGCTGTGTGCGCTTTTCCAGAAAATGTAATTGTTTTTTTCTCCGGGTACACAGAACACTCACCATGAGAGAAGTCTGCCTCTAGCATTTTCAAAATTGACAGTATAGTAAACTCTTAATAGAAAAACACATTGGTTGTAAATTTTTTTCTTCCTTTGCATGTGTCTATTCTGACATTTGTTGTTTAGCCAGCAGTCCAGATGTGGGCTCTGCATAAAGGCAAGTAGCAGTGATTTCTTGTAGCTGGGACATATGTTAGTTCTAGAGGATCTGTGGAATCTGACTTTCTTTCCTTGCTAATTTTATATATATATATTACCTGGAATTTATATATGTGTGTGTGTTTATTTAATATGTGTATTTTCCTACTTCCTGGTTTCAATATAAATTGTTTCTAAGGCATACATACAAATGGGAATTGTAAAGTTTTTTGTTACAGGTGTAAAGTTGAGGAAAATGTTTTGGAGAAATGCAAATTTGGTTTCTTTAACCTACCTTTGTGTTTACTATTGGTTCCTATTTTAAAAGGGGTTGCACAACAAGAACTAGCAGTTGGGATGTGAGAATTAAGCTGACCTGTAGCTGCTGGTACCAGCTATTTTGTCGAGTGAAATGTGTGCACTTGTTTACAAATTTGTACAATAATTCGGAAATTCTTAAGGATAGAATCACATCAGCAAAGTTTTTATTGGAAAGAAGGATAAAATATGATCATTCAGTTATTAATGTGATTGTTCTAAAATATTTTTTAGAGTTTTGCTGAATGTGTATACATATAAGTGCTGCTTTACAAAGGGGCATAGGACAATTTTTGCTCCCTCTTTTTTTTGCTCACCTGTTGAGGACACTCAGCTGTCAAGTGCTTCTTTCCCTTATGGCATGTGCCACAGTAGGAGTGTCTCTCCAGAGAGGGGCTGAGGAAAGCTGCCTGCCTAACCTGTGTCTGCTGAAGGCATTGCAGGAAAGGGCTAATGGTACAGCCAGGAGTGGTAAGGCTGGGCCTTTATGAGATGGTTGAGGTAGATTCAGGGAACAGCAACCAGTTGTACTCTTAGTGAGTCACTACCAGTGTGAAAATTGTCAGCTAACTGAACTGAGGGTGTTGCCTCCCAGATTTAGGCAGAAACAGGCTCAATCTGATGTGTGAAATCCATCTAGCTGTCCAGAACACCACCTGGTTCAGGCACACTGGCAGGGTAGGGATCTTGATTCCTTCTGATGCCCAATCTGCTCTGTGCTGAGCTTTTTCCTCTTGCTTCCAGGACAGTTGAGGAAGGGAAGTGCCAAAGTATGAAGGGAGGATCTGTATCTGAGTGGGAAGTACTGTGATAGCTGAACTTTTCCATGACCTGTTTAATATCAATCTGTTGCTGATCTTGCTTTGAAGAGGCTGGACTCCTGACAGCTTTTGAGCCACTTTCCATCCAGTTACTTAAGACAATCTCCTTCAGCTCTTTTTCAGAAAGCACTTCATTTGGAGAGAGCTTTACTGTCATCTGAGTAAGGATATCCTTCCCAGTAAGTAAATGTGGTCATTCAAAGGCATTAAATGATTAGAGTGCCCAAGGCATAGCATCAAAGTGTGGCTGCATAAAACCTACAGTAGCCCCAGGCTCCAAAGGATCTGACCTTGCTGTTCCCTGTGTCTCTGAATGGGGAAGGAGCAAACCATCAAGAGCAGTGAGGTATGTGCATGATCTGAGATATCTTTCCCACGCATTCTATTGGCCTGGGAACAAGAGCTGAGCTATGGACAAGTTCATGGCCAGAAATACTGATTGCTTGGGAAATGAAACTCCCAGGTAAACACTCCTGGTTCAGCGTTGAGAGGGAACTGGCCAGCAGAGATGGGAACTGCAACCTGATTCTCAAAAATCTTATAGCCTGAAATCCCTGGCAGTTCATGCTTTTGTGTTTTAGCTCTTCCTTATCAGATTGTAGCTGAAGCCTGTGTATCTCTGAGTTTTATTCTCATGATGTGCCATTTTATCTCCTCACTAATATTCCAGGCAAGGTCGCAGTGTGTTTTGGATTAGTTCTCGATTTATTTTTTATTGATGTTAAGAGAGTTTCCGGCCATGCCTGAAATGAAAAAGCAAAGCCGAAGCAGAGCATTCTCTTTTGCTGTGCGTCCTTTGCTTTGCAGACAGTTGTGCCTATGGAGATTTCCTTCTGGTCTTATTTGGTGATGTATCCTTAGTCTGCTCATACCTTCTGGTAAACATACAGCAATGACAGATTCTGAAAAGATACAAGTAAGTTATTTTTCCTATTACCATTTTTATTTACCATCAGTCTCATATCAGTTACAACCCCATAGGCGCCTTAAATAAGGTGTTGAAACAATGAAACTATTTGTTAACCTCTGCAGCCTGTTTTTAAACCCCACTGTTTTCTCATATGACTTTCTCCAATATATTTTTTTGTTTTCTTTGACCTGTCCCTGAGCACTGTCTCAGTGCTGCTCAAAACTGGGCTATAAGATGTCATATAGTCATAATTGTCTCTGATCAGGCAAGTCACCATTGGTTTTTCACATATCTCTTTATTTCTAGTGGGTGAAAAAGAAAGTTTCAGCTTCAGCAAAGCCTTTTCCACTTTCATTCAAAAGAGATTAATAATGAATGTTTTATTGCCAAGTGGTCCGTCCTTTTCTGCAGCCGTAGATTTACAGGACTTCAAAGCTGGATGATTAAGGTGCAGTTCTAGTTTGTAGCCAGGCAAACCAAACAATCTCAACTTCAAAGGAGGGGAGTGTTCTTTAATGTTGTGGGCTCGCTCTTTGTGTTCAGCAAATGGAGCTGCTGGGGAAAATGCCATGTGCAGCAGACAAGTGATGTGGCTGCCACTCCTGGGTGGGAGTCTGTTGCTGCTGCCTGAGAAGAGCAGCCCACACCCAGCAACCTGAGGATATTTGATGGCTGATGATTAAGTCATTTTTGCATGATGTCAACCTCTGAGACTTTCGGTGTTTTCTTTTAGTACTCTTAGAGCTTCGGTCTCTGTGAACCTCTGGGGCTGGTCATGCTAAAGGCAGGATTTGGGCCTGAGCTCTGTTGCCTCTCCTGCTGCATTCAGTCTCTGCCTGATTGTTTTCCTCCTCTGATACACTCCCAAGGTGGATGGTTTTTTATATACATTAGGAAAGTTGAAAGAAGGTATCTTGGTTAAAGGGAAGCATTCAATCCATACCATACTGTGGTTTGAGGGGGAATAAGGTCCAGGGCTGGAGATGAGGATGCTCTTCCTCTATGGCAGTCACGTTGAAAAGGAGCCATTGTGATTTTGCTGTTATATTAATACTTTCTTCAGTCAATCGTATGTCTCCAGTTTGATATAGCAGGGCTAGTGGGAAGCAGAGAGGAGCTAGATAGCTCCATCATTAGGTGGGCCTGGAGATTGTGGTGGTGTGTGGCTTTACTTTCAACTCTGAAGCCTGGGCAATGTGACATAACCCTCTGTGTTTTATTGAACTACTTATCCACTTATCTGGTGGATCCCCGGTTCAGAAATTAGGAAAAAAAGCCTCCTGATGATGCAGAAAATGGGCTGAATAACTGTTACCTCTTGAACTGGTGTGTTATTTTCTAGGACTGTTTTCTTGACTGGAAATCAGTCTTAAAAATCCCTACAAATAAAGTCATTTGCAATGCATCAAGGTGCAAACACGCAGTGAGGTATCTGGGATCAAAGCGAAGCACTTGGGCTGGGGATGAGTCCACAGATGATCTGGATCTTGGCTGTACACTTGACCGTTTTGAGTGGTCAGAGTCTACAGGAGACAGTGTGCTGGACTCTGGGGGCCTGGAGATATGAAAGGAGCTGGCAGGGCACCACAGAGACATGTCGTTTGTTCGATAAATGACTGGCAGAGCCATGTGGCTCTGGTGCAAATCTCCCTCATCAGTATTAAAATCTGAGTGGAACTGGGGCTTTATCCAATCTGTATGTAGGCTTTTGTGAGATCTGGGCCATCCTCTCCACAGGGCTCTGGGATTCAGGAGCCAGAGGCCAGTCCTGCCAAGAATCGTAGTGCTCAAGAGGCAGAGTGGGCCAACACATTGCTGTGCCTCTCAATGACCCATGTGCAAGCTGCTGAGAGAGTGGTGACTTCAGCTCACCAGTTAAAGCTCTCCAAACAGAGGTGGTGCCAGGCAACCTCTGGAGCTACTGGATGAAGGAACAGCTTTTAGAGACACAGTATGCTCCTAGTTTCTGCTGTGATTTCCCATTTTGAGAGCACTGCTTTGATGAGAGTGGCCTGCTTTCTACCTAGTGCTGGGGAAACAATCTTTGTGCTGTTCAGCTTGTTTTCTCTCATTCTTTGCTTTCTGCTTTGTAGGGCTGGCACTGTCTTTGTAGTTGCACATAACTAATCTTCTAAACAGTATTCCTTGCTTTATGAGCATTGATGTTTGAATTAATCCAGGGTGCCTGGATGTGGTGGCTGTGTTTTTCATTCCTGACTCTGCTTGTTGCTGGTCAATGTCATGCTGGAAATCATTTAATGTTTCTGTATCTCCATTCTCTATTGGTACGAAGGAATTTCTCATGGTGGAACTCAACAGCTTATTTTCTTTTTTTCTTTTTGTTTTCTTTTTTTAAATACAGAGAAGGTGTTTTCCCACTAATGTACAGTGTAACCTTGGAAAGTAATTTTGTCCTCTCTATGCCTGTTCTCCCAAAACACTATGGTTTAATTCTGTGTGAAAAGCATATTCCAGCAATGGAATTTTTATTTCTCTTAATTTATTTGTTACTAGCTAAAGCATACACTGAAATCACTTCCACTTTCATATAGTTGTCATAAGAATAGTTTGCAGTTACTGTTGTGTGACTATTCCTTATCTGAAAAAGGCAGTCCAAGCTGTGTGCGATGTTTTTAATAGGACAGAGAAGTAACAGAACTGGACTGGATGAAGCTGATCTTAGGAAAAGGTATATGGTATAAAGAGGTCTTTTTACTGTCAGCCTCCTGAGCCAGCAGTAAATTATGAGAATCAGCCTTACTTGTATTTAGACTCTAACATGGACAGGACTAGAACATCTGCAAACAGGAGCATTTAAGGCTTACAGGTGTTTAACTATGCATTTGCAAGTATGGTCACTCATTTTGATCATCACATACATGTCATGCTTTCATAATTGGGTACCCTGATCACCTAACATAAATTAAACAAGGCAAAAGAATTAAAACTTCTCTCTGGAAGGCTGGAAGAGTTGTGTCTGTCTGATGACAAGTTGCTTGCAGATTTGCTTCAGAGACCATAGATTGAGCTCTCTTTTAAAGAGAGGTAACTGGCAGAGACCAGACTTTGAGGGCAATGTTTACTGCTGTCCCAGGTTTCTGCTTTCACACTATGGACAATATAAATAAAAAACATGATAAAATGTAACCTTCTGTGTCTTTCATGCTAGACTAGTGAAACTGTCTGTAGTCATAAGCCATACAAACTCATAGCCCTGTTATTTTCCCTCTTAGTTTAGATTTATATCTCCTTTTAGAGACTTTCAAACTCACCTGATTGCTCTCAATCCAAAAATGTGGAAGGGAAGAGAAGGGGGCACTTGCCATGCTCCCCTCATTCCCTCTGTTACCTGACTGGGGCGCTGACAAATCTTGAGGGCAATTTTTTTTTTAAAATTTCTTTTCCCAGCCTTGCAGACCATTAACGCAAATGGTTCTTCGATTTCCAAACCATGTCCTCCCACCCCCTGCGTACCACAGCTTCACTATGGATACATAATTCATTATCTGGAAAGCTGCTGTTTTAATGTAATATTAAACAGGCAGCAGCTCAGCAGGTGTCCCCAAGGTAAGAAAGGCAACATGCTGCTGGCAGCAGCTGATGCCTTCAGGCTTATCAAGATTTCTTTGTTTCAAAACAGAAGCTGGAAAGCTTTTTAATATACCCTGTTACTGGCTGAGCAGATCCTGGTTCCTGGCTATTATTCTGCCTTTGACTACAAAGACAAAAATCCTTACAACACTTGCTGCTTGCAATGGCTCCATACAGTTCTGCATTCTCAAGGCAGGAGCAGGATGAGGGGAGAGAAGAGACTCACAAGGCAGATACCTGTGTCCTATTTCCTGCTTGCGTTTTTCTTCATGGACCAACTGCGTTCAGTATATCTTTGCAGCCAGCCCAATTATGTGTCAGTGTTGTCAGAATGGGTTTTCTGCTTTTATAAGCATAAAAATCATGAAACATGTTGCCTATGGAGTGTATTCTAAGCAGTGAGGGTGATATTTTGCTTGGTCTCATCCTCGTGCTACTTCTCTGTGGCCTATATCTGGATATTTAGATTTAATTTATGTAGTTAATACCACTGAGGCGAAAGCAACTCTACTGGCAATGCTGGTATTTCTGTTTAAGTAGTATATCACAAGATGCATTGAGTAAGGCTTTTTTGTTTCTTGAAATAAGAATTTCATCTTCTGTATTTGAACATCATAAAATATATTGATGGGTACATTTCCCCAGAATGTGTGGGTTTTCAAAGGGCCATGTGTAAACTTCATGTGGTGAACCTCTTTTGCTCCTTTACCTGTTAACTTGATTCTAAGCTTAGGGAAAGTGGAGATTTTTCATAAGGTAACATTTTTTTGCTATAGAGGTAATGGAAGTGTTGTTACAGGGTGGCTAGCCAGTGTGAACATCTGTGCTGCAAACAGGCTCTCACACCAGGCTAAACTTACATTATCACACTTGGTTGCTATACGTACCTGTGTTAGTCTTCAGGACTTCTAGGGCATGTTCCTGTGAGTGTTAATGGAAATTCTTTGTCTTTTTGCTAACAAGGGAAGCTATCTTGTTTGAACTGTGGCAGAGCTTTGGTCAGCAGCCTTTGCTTTGTAGCATGACAGACCTGCAAACTGTCAAGTAATATAAGATAGTTTGAAGGACCTTCTGGCAGTAGAATGTAGCCCTCAGTAGGTGACTATGGTTTGCTAAAGAACTGTACGTGCTCTTATAGTGGAGAAGAGGCTGCTGATCCAGGTTTTCAAATACAAGAATTTCCTTTCTGACAGCTAACCATTCTGGAGGAAGACAATCAAGGCAGAGCATGTAGACCACAGTGAATTAAAGATCTAAGAAGATCAGCAGTAGTTCAAGTATTTCTGCAGAAAGGATGTCACTTTACTGGAATTTTTCCCACTCCATGAGTACTGAGATATATATACAGGACCAGGCTGTACCAGCTCAGCAGCTGTTGTTTGGTGGAGCTGGACCGTAACAGCTTAGTGGCTGATTGGTTTGGTGTTGGTGAGTTCTGCTCTGTGGGAGTGGAACCTTGCACAGTAATGCTGGAGGCCTTTCTGCTGTTTGATCCAAACTGTGAGTAGTCCCAAACCATAACTAGTCTTCTTCAGGCAGTCATACTGAACTGTGGTCTCTAATGTTGCGCAGCTGAGCTTTACTCTGCCACTGAAACATAAAGGCCACTATCTTAGCTTGTCAGATGAGACATTAGCTATATGCAGGCCTTGGGCCTGTGATAGAGGAGACATACAAACATCAAGATGGAATGCAGTGGAAGGGTACATAGTGGAAGGTATGCAATAGTGGCAATGAATGCTACAAGACAGGACTTCCGTTGGGAAATCCAGAGGCTCGGAGAAAAGCGTTCTGTGCAACACTCTTTGAACTTCAGTGGGAACAAGTCCATCAGCTGAAGACATCTCTTAGGATGAGTTTCTTCCCTAACTGACTCTCTTTATCTCCTGTTTGTCTGATCTAAACCAGCATGTCTCTGAAAAGTGAGGTGGTATCCGCTAGTGATTAACTACTTCGAAGGAACTTTTATGGACATTTTGGTAATGCTGTTAACTGGGAGGAGTTTGTTCATTGCCAACAAGTGTATAGAATTATAATTGACTTTTTAAAGTGTTGTTCTCACAGTTCACGGACAATTGTCCTCAAGTACAAATTGAGGCTCCTGCTTTTTACATCAGCACAGCCTGGAGTTCTCTAGCCATCCACACCTGTGTTGTGAGTGGCTGCAGTGCTGAGCCCCAGTGACAAGTGTGTACTTCCCTTTTTTTTTCCCTGAAGAGCACTGCTGTGACTGTGAAGAATGCTGTGCGTTACACATTACATTTAGAAAATTCGTTGGCTACTCAATTCATAGCCAGATACAGGAGGAGACTGCTTTAAAACTGTTAGTCTGTGCAGATTATAACAAGACTACAGACTTGAATCAGAGTAACCCTGAGCTCTTAAATTTAGATGTAGATCAGCAGTATTTTCATTTATATTGTCTCATCATTAGTATTGGCAAAGGGTATTTTTTGAAAACATTTTGCCAAAGGCCTACAGTATACATGCCTGTGCATTTCAATCCTTTTTCTGCATTAATGTGACAAATAGCTTTGTTTTTTGTAAAAACAAAGTCTGCGACTGTTGAGTCCTTAATGATAGTCCATTAATTTGCTACTGCCAAAACTGTGCTTGTAAAGCTTCAGTCACTTTGCTAAAGAAGATAATAATGTCCATAATTGGTTGGCTTTAATCTCTGCAGTACTCTCTATTCAGTCTACAGAGAATCAGTCTTTAGAGGCTCAGCTAAAAGCTCTGGCATCTGCAACCTAAGCTGTACCAGCTGATGGCTTCCTTTCCATTCTCCTTAGTTCAAGGTCCAGAGCCTTAGCTAAGATGGGAGACATGCAGTTCTTCAAAGATGCAATGAGAATATCTTTGGTTTCATAGTGGATTAGGTGCAGGAAAAAGAAAAACAGGCTTTTGAGGGGCAAAAAGGAGTAGGAGTAGGTGGTTGTAGAGAGATTTGTTTAAAAGGTGTGAGAACAACTTTGCTCCTGTCCTTGAGCAGACCTGGCAAATGTGAGCACAAAGAACACAGAATCTGGCTATTATCTCTCTAAAATGGAATTACTGAAGAAAGATAGGTCAGACTTCACCTTTCTAATGTTACAGTAACTAATTTCTTGTCAGGATTTAAAATTTTCCTTAGCTTTTGTCTTCACTGTTGAAGATTTGAAGAAATTCATGAGAATTAGAAAATTGCTTGTGGTTGCATGGTAATGCATAAAAATTATCCAGCCATTTTCATTCAGGTTTTTCAAAACATGAAGTATCATCATCTTCGGTCAGGAAGGAATTTCCTCCCTTTTAATAACATGTAAACATAACCACAGTTGGAATAAATAATTTGACACGTTCTTCAGAGGCATTGAGCACTTGCTGCTTTGGAGAACCACATGGAACCGTGTGGCCTGTTATGCATACATGTGCTACTACTTTCTGAGTATTCCATACATACATTTGTAACTTTGTTTTGTACCCTAAAATTCATAGTTGCTTTAGTTTAGATGTCTCCTGCAATGTGCCATGTAGGGACAGGCACACAGCTTCTGACAGCCAGCTGGCCTAAATTGCTTCCTTGTGAGTATGTGGCTTCTGCTGGCCTGAGAAAAACTAATTTCCTTTCCATCCAAGTTGGAGGTCAGTGAAATGACTGTAGGCAAGTAGTCCAGGCAATTCCACACTTAATCACCATTAAGGACTGGGCTTATTGCAATTTTCTAGACCTGAAATACATTGAGAAAAGACTGCAAGGGTTGGTTTTCTGGAGTGGAAGAAAGGAAGGTAAAGGAAAACCAGCCTGCTCTTGGTGCAAGGTACTCTATGGAACATGCTGAGTAAAAAGCTGTGCAACCTTTTCTTGTCCCCACCCTCGTCATCTCCACTTGCCATCACCAGGTCTTCTTCCATGAGGAGAAGAAATGGCTTTTTTTTTTTTTATTTTTATTTCTTCTGTCCCGCTCCCCTGCCAGCATATCTGGAGAAAGGGATAGAAGTTGTTCTCTTGTCATTCTAAGACAGACCCTTCATAAGGGAACTGGTGACATGTCAGACAGCTTGTGAAGGAAAAGTTTGGGTTCTGGATCTCAAGTTTATGCAAATGGAAGAAGCTGAACTGCACCTATGCCTAGGCTTCCGATGCTTTCAGATTCTTTTCCAGTAGGAACAGTGGCAGGCAAAAGGTAATAGTATACCCTACATTTGTCTGCTTTGTCAGTACATACTGCTGTAAGAGGCAGTG
The DNA here is from genome assembly GCA_013396735.1 of Grallaria varia. Lineage (NCBI taxonomy): Eukaryota > Metazoa > Chordata > Aves > Passeriformes > Formicariidae > Grallaria > Grallaria varia. Next base: position 100,155 of record VWZG01012825.1, on the reverse strand, counting down.
AACTGTGCCATTGTGCAGTGAGAGCTCCACCTAAGAGGCTCCTCTCTGTTTTGATCCAGGTTTGGAAGTGAACATGCTCGGTCTCCACAGTAGCCTCCTATCAGGAAATATTATTTGAGTCAAGAGCCAGAAGGGTTTAATTGTCACTTGTTTGACAGTCGAACCCCTGAGGCATGTGGGACATAATTAGAATATCGGTACTCTAGAATTCACACTCAGGATGAAATATAAAAGTCATGGCAGAGGCGAGGTGGTGTCTTGCAGCTCCTAGAAATTGCTGATGTAGTAATTGGTCCTCATGTTCTTTGCAGTTGATCAGTTCCTCTTTGGTATCCTCCTTGCTGGTCTCCTAGACTATCTGTGACCACGTTGGAGAGTTTTCATCTCTTGCTGCAAGCTAGTAGAAGCTGACAACAAAGCAACAACAATACAATGTGCTCATAGGGTTACTGTATGGAGTTGGTGGCACATTTCATGGTCTCCTGAAACCTCTCTTGTTAGGAAGGCATTATGTTTGTTGTTCGTATCCGTTCCTTTTATGGAGCAAAGTAACTGTGGGCAGGAGCTGTGTTGGTACAAGAGAGGTGCTATGTCCTTGAAAAACAACTGTACTTAGCAGTTGCATGTTATGCCTGGGTTCATCAGAACTCTAAATATTGGGCTGCTGCAGTAGAGGTGGTTTTCCCTCATTGTGAATTCACTTTGGCCAAATAAACTGTACTTTGGGGCCCCAGTGAGCAGCACATCCCAGGCAGCATAGCAGTCTCTTCTCTGAAATTGCAAATCACTGGAAACAAGGAGACATGAGAGCATTGGCATACTATTACAATAAATATGTTTTTATTGCCAGAAGTATAACTTAAAAATGACTGAACCTTTTTTACAGAAACTTCTCACAGCTCAGATGAGGGCAGATAAAGCACATTAAGAAAAATTCAGCTCAAGTAGTCTCAAACACTACAAAGCACAGAACTCATGTAAGCAGGTTTTACAAGCAAGGGTTCAAGGTGAAGTTTGTGTGCAATGCTGCTTACTTTTCCCATAAGGGTACTTGAAATTATTTTTCTCTCTTCCCCTTATCTTGCATCTTTTTATTTTTTTTTTTAGTTTAATTAATAGATAAGTCTACAGTGATAAGATCGCATGCATTATCAAGAAAGGCATCTTCCAGCAGGAGAGTCAAGTTAGGCAGATACAGTTTTCTGACTAACAGGCCAAAGATTAAACTAAGTCTTCATTTCTTGCATATAGTTTTAGTAATCATACACTCGATCCTGACAATTGAAAGAGAGATCACTAGCCTTAGCTTTATAAGGGTTTTCTGTAGCCCATGTACCAGTAGAGAGAAGCTCTGTTCATGTTAAGTCTTGTCAGACTTTTTTGCATAAGAAACCACAGTTCTGAGGTCTGATCTCTTTGTTGGTGCATTTTTAAAGGAGCTTAATGGCTTCTGAAACCACAAAAGGCATGGGAGGGAAAAGAGATCACAGGCCCTTTGGATTAGTTTATAGATGGCAGTGGCTTTGGAGTGTTTGCCTGCTTTTGCTTTATTCTCTGGAATGAGGTCTGGGATCTGAAAGTCAGACTCTTGAAAATCCTCTGCAATGATTTTTAGTTGAAGATTTGATCATCTTCTACTTGTAACTATCATTAAATCTGTTGAATTGAAAATCGTTTAAGGAAATTAAGCATTTATATTTTACTGAGAAGTCAATAAGATTTTAGTGTATGCTTGCCATAAGAAAATCTGAACTGTGTCAATTTATGAGCTAAACATCCTCAATACAATAAAAGGTTTTTAAGATTTCCCTATCCTCATTGACACAAGCACATGAATGTTGAATGTTAGAATCCCCTCAAACTCCTTCCATACTGTGGAAATAAAACACCTTTCACCTAAAAAGGTGCATGTTTCTTTAGGAAAAATTGCCATTATATTGTCCATTGAAACTATGACACAATGCATCTATTTTGATTCAAAGCTTATTTCTTTTACCTGCACTCCACATGATACTAAATCCCCATGCCTCATTTTTCCTTCATTTTTTATGCTCTTTAAAATACGATCATGCATTTACTCTCTCAGCTCCAGATCGACTTCCAACTCATGTTTCATATATAGATAGATGGGTGGGTGGGGATAGACGGAAATAAAAAATCATGGCTAGCACACATCACTGTTTACTGTAAGGCATAATTTTTTACAAATCTTACTCATGCTGGAAAAACCCCAATTTTCCTTATTTTGATCTGTTGCTTCTTAACTATTTCAGATTTTTCTTGCTGTTTTTTTTCTGTTCTCAAGTAGCCTAAGTGGATCATCTCCAGATGAGTTTTATATTCACAGCAAGTTTTTCCTTTTATTAAAGAATTATCCAGAAAGCCAGCAAAAAAGCAGTAGAGTTGTTATTGGTTGTAGTGAAGTTTCAGTTGAAGCTGATGGCAGGTTAAACCAAAATTCAACTGTGATAGACAGAGTCTATCTCTGGCATTCAAGGTTCTGAAAACCTTTGGTTGGGGTGGAGTGGTCAGGATAGAGATTCAGCATTAGCTGGAATCAAAGGCAAAAACACTGAAGAAATGGAATTAGCCTTCAAGTGTCTATTCCAAGCATTCTCAATGAACTTTTGCTTACTCACTGATATTTTCTTTCATCTCTTTTCATAACCTGAACATCAAGATGAGGTTTTTCAGGGTTTTTTTTCTGGCTGTGCTAAGAAAGACTCCCCCTAAGAGAGCTGCCCTTAATCTTGACATAATTCATCTCCTCATTTTTCACCTTCTTTCATTATCAGGGAGATCTTTGAGCCCTGAATACTGATACTTACCTTTAAGTCAATTTTAAGAGCGGGTCAGGGAAGATGAATCATTGCAATTGTTCTTTTCAGCTATGGGTGCTAGTTTTTGTCCATTTGTCAAGATCTTTGTTGCTGCTTGTCTGCAGTCAAAGGCTTCCTGTCACGACCCACTTTCAGTACTGAGGTCAAACACGTCAGCTAGGCCTTGTGTTGCCCACCAGGCACCCCTTCCATAATTCAGCCTTGAACTGCCCTTTGCCCTCCCACGTGCTGCAGCAGCACATGGCCAATGAAATTTCACTCTTACTGAAAAGAGTTAACTATCCACACCAAAGCAATACAAACATATAAACAAACATGTAATATATAACACAAACATGTAAATATGTACACACACACAAGTTATTGTAATTGTGTAACTTTTCAGCTGGGTTGATATAATGATAATACACAAGCACATCAATAAGAAGGATGACCTAAGAAATGGGTGAAAGGCAAACCAAAGGGGAGGGGGAAGGAGCAGAAATTATCTAAGCAAAAAAAGAAGCTGTCAACTTCAGCAGAACCCAGCAGCAGCTTTCCTTGAGAATGTAACAGTTCCTTCTTTAACATGCAGTGAGGCAGGAACATCTCCTATGCTGAAGTCCAATCCTGTTCACCCTGAATTTCTCCCTCAGAGGAAAGGGATCTGGGGCTTGGCTTCACAAATGATATTAAGAACGTTAAGCTTGAGTGAATGAGGTTCAATGCAAACAAAAAATTCCAAGTTTTCCTCATTGGAAACATCTCTATAAAAGGAGAGATGCGGCAGAGTATCTGTTGCAGATCTTTGAACAGAAACACTGGGCTGGACAGGTGAATACAACATAATCGCGGCCTTATGCTTTGCACTTTCCAGTGAACACATAGCAGACTAAGGATGGTCAAAAAAAGAAGAATTTTCAGTAAACAGAGCTTTGAAATGTAGATTGTGATTCCTGCTGCTGCGTCTGACCTTCAGGAAGTTGCTTAGTCCCAGTCTGTCAGTATTTAACCTTCCCTGTTGGGGACCTGAAGGAATGCTGGAAGGGGGACTGTTTCTAAGGGTTAGGAGGTGGCTCCTTGCTCTGACTTGCTCTGAGGTGAATGCTCTATAGCTGACACTAGCAGGAGGTGACTCCCAGGCCATATGATTTGCAATTGCAGGAACCACACAGGCAGGCGCAAAGGAGAGCAGTTCTGCCAGCTTTAGCTAGTCTGGGCCTTGACGAGGGAGAATTTGGGTAATGCAGCTATGCTGTTCCCTCCAGGCAAAGATACCTACTAGGATATGTAAAGCATTTGATAAGGGTGCCTTATGACAGGGTTGGCAAAGTACTGAAGTCAGCTGGGACCTGCAGCCTTTTTGATGGTGAGCAGTAACAAGTCCCTTAATCTTTCTAGGTGCAGACATTTTCTGTATATGCTTATGTGGTTGCCATCACTTTCCCCAGTCTTGAAGTTGTTCAGTTTCTGTACACTGAGATGGCAGGCAAAGAGCATTGCCAGCTTGCTTCATGGCTAAGAATGGAATCCAGTGCATCTTGTGTGAGATGCGCTGGAAGTCTGCAGCAAAGCAGACAACTGAATGCAGGATCCCCTGGTCATAGACTAATGTTGAAGCAGAGGGACTGTTCATCCCCAAAGTTAAGGCCACTGTTTCTGCTACAACTGTTGAGGCGCTTACATACTCTGTGTTTGCAAACAGTTACATTTTTCCTCTGGTCTGGAGCTTTGAGCAAAAGGACTGGAAGGTCCATGGCAATCCTGAGCTATGCAGAGTTGGTCTCTGAGACCCAGTCATTTGTATGGAAGCTTGATTAAAGATGAGTGAGAAGTTCTGTTCAAGGGTATGAAAACCCCTTTATCTGTTTAAAATCCTTAGTGGATTCCCTGTCATGGTGCTGAGGAGCCAGAGGCCCTGTTTGATTCACAGAGTAGAAGTAATGCTCGTGTGCTTCGGGGTTAGATATGAACAGCAGCCATAATGAGAACTGGAGCTCTGTTGGTGGCAGAGGACGTGTGAATGCAGTAGCTGAATGCAAACTTCATCCTGCTGTAAGAAGCATCTCCGTGTGTTTCTGGACAGGAAGCTTTGAAATTGTTTTAGGAAAACAGTTTCTAAAGTCTAGTGTGTTTGAATTGATACAGTGTTGTGTTGCCAACTCAAACCTGAAATTCATAACAAGATCCTTTCCTGAGCCCAGGAAGGAAAACATCTAGGAGTTTCAGGTAAAATTCTGCACTTTTGAAGAAGCTGCATGTGACATTGTTCATTGTTTCTTTGGGGGATTTTGTTGGTTTTGGTTTTGTTTGGTTATTTGGGTTTTTTTAAAGAAGATCTAGGTGTTTGAATGTAGCTATTTCTCATTCTCATGACCACTAAGAGTCAAAACATGTTGAATATTACAACAATGTAGAGAGATATCTCTGAACTCTGCCCTTTAGGGACCTCTAGTTCTGCTTGTTGCCTCAAGGATGTAGTGAAAAAAACCAGCCATGTGTGCCAAGGCATATAAGTAAAATGTTATTAAAAAAGAAAAAAGTTTACTGATGGGTCTATGTGCTCTGCCACTGCATATTCACATCGTGCTAAGATATGATTCTTTCTTTATGAAACGATTCTGAAGTGCATTCTTGTTTCCAAGCTGGCCTCCGTGTGTGGAGCTGCTTTCATTTGCTTGTAGTTACATGTCTAGTCACTATTGACTCTCCCACGGGCAGATTGTAGGGTCATGACCTTGCTCCTATTTAAAGTTTCAGTGGGGAAAGCCAAACATGGAGGAGCTATATGTAGTTTTTGGCAGAATCTCAGGTCTAGCGTGTACAGGAATCCTTTTTTCCCATCCAGTTTTTACTTTTCACAGACTCAAATAGAAGTATAATTGTGGGGGGTTTTCCCCTAAAAGCTTGCATGAAAAATGTCTGTGAAGGTTTAGAAAGCAGCTGGCTGGTGCAAAGTAACATCCTGGAGAAGGGGAGTTGTAGTCAGGTCCCTGTGGTACAGTGATTCTTTGAAGATAGCATACAGAAGAAGCATACAGGGAGATGCTGACTGACCCCACTTCTACAGAAGTACAGTGAGAAGTCATTTTCATCCTTTTCTGCTTATTGTACTTCCTGTGGTAATCTTCATATGGGTTAGTTCTGCTGTTTCAACTAAATTTGCTCTCTATGATTAATTCTAAATGAAGGTTCTAGTCCCTTATTGTCCTTCATGGCTTGGGTAGGCAAGGTCTCAGCTGGTCCCTTTAAACGTAAGAACAAGATAATGTATTTCACCTTGACCAAGCTCACTTCTTTCCTGGTGGTGTGACTCATACAGTAAATGCTTTTTTTGAGGCTGTTTCATTCCATTGAAGAGCTAGCTTGAGCTCAGGCCATCTATCTGCCAGATGCCACATCATGAACCCCATTTCTGGTGTGTATTGAGGGCTGTGGAAAACCTCTTTGTTGCTATCATAGCTCCTCTAGAATATTTGATTGTGAAAAAAGGCATAGGCAATAGGTCTGCTGGGTAAGGTAACTGCTTTCACCATGAGGCTGAGTGTGTTGGTAAAAACATTCAGGTGGTGACAGGAGTTTCTCAGACTGTAATTTCCTGCTCTGGCAGTTCTGTGTGCAGAGGATGAAGTATGTCATCCTTGCAGCTGAGTAAGGTGGAACACTGATCTGTTCAGATACCTGCATCCTAGCCTTGAGCTAGAGAGCTGTTCTGCTTCATGTATTTTAAAAAATATGAAGAATTCAGTAAGTTCCAAATAGGAGACTGTCCAAGAGGGTGCTATGAGGAAAAAAAAGCAGAATGTGGGTACATGGGGGAAAACAAATGATGGCTGTTGTTTCTTAAGCTGCATGCCTAGTCCCATGTGGCCATTGCTTCTTCTCTTTACTGAAAGACTGCCTCAGTTTCCCAGTTCAGTGAATTGCTTCTCGGAGAGCCACAAAATACTTCCCAACGTATCTCATTTTAGCGCTTTTGCTTTGCAAATCAAAATATGCTGCATGAGTGTGTCAAGGACAGAAAACAATTAATAGCAACACAAAGTGCTTCCTTGGCTTGCAAGCAGCTCCCAGCTTGCTCCTTTCCTCAGATTAGAGAGGATTTAAGAAGCACACATTCTGTGTATGCTATATCAGCGCTGCAGAAACCACAACATACCATCATCCGGCTCTTATCTCTGAATTGCATGGACAGGCAATCTCAGCTGCTCAGCACAGGCTGGCAGCTTTAGCTTGCCAGTAGGTGCTGAAAGCCATGTAAGTGTGGAAATGACAGTGACACAACGGCTCAGATGTTATCTCCTTAGCAAAGCCAAAGGCAGTTTCCATGGCAGTGGAGAAGCTCTGGGCTGTTAGTGATGCAGCTGCTGTGTTGGGAAGGGATCAGTAGCCTTTTCATACAGAGGCTGCTCTCATAGGGCTTTTGTACATTTATATGGTACTCACTCATAGGTTGTATCCAGCTCTGGAACATAAAATGAGGGGTGAGGGGCAGATTTAAATTGATTGAAATGAATGCTGACCTAAAAAGGAAACAGGAAAAGAAGGGTGAAAATGTTTCGAGTCTTGGAGTATCCAGAAGTGACAGATGTATATGACATCTTGAGTGGATTTGATATTCTGGTCAGTACTTTCGTGAGATGGTGCACACCAACATTAAAGCTCGTATGCCAAGTGGAAGAGCCAGATTCATATTCTTAGGTTTTAACTTTCTTCTGAACTGGATCCAAAATGAATGGCTTGGCGAAAGTGGATGATCTTGTGACTTCTGTATCTGAACCATTAAAATGTCTTACAATTCACTTGGTCCCTCTTGTCAGTAATAATCTCTCAATATCTCAGCTCAGGTAGGTGGAATTAATTTCATACTTTTCCTGTGGGGTCTTACAGCCTTTGTTTTCACTTTGTTTATTGCTGCGACAGTAGATACAACAGCTCCAGGTTCCTGCACTGGTAGTGTCCATTTTGCTCTTCTGTTTTGATCTTCTATCAACCTGTACTTTGTGGGTGCTGCAACACATCTTTAGGAATTGTGTGTAAAACTGCTCAATTAAAAGAATAATTTGATCATTTTGACCCAGATTTTCGATGGGTTTAAACATTGGTTGCTCTCTTCTGAACTAGATACTAAAAGAGATTTGTATTCTGTCTTTCAGGTGGTACAGGGGACCGGGAAAAGATGCCTGTCAATCATGAGGCTTTCCTGCTCATGGCTAATTCCCAGAATGAAATGGAGGATTGGGTAAAAGCCATCCGACGGGTTATATGGGCTCCATTTGGTGGAGGTATTGCAAATAGCTCACATGCACATAAATTAAAACATTTGCCTCAAGGTAAAACATATTCTTGTGATACTAGGATATGCATAACGCTGTAAAATCACTGAGATGTCTAGATAAGCTCTTGATTGTCTGGAGTGTTTTGAAGCATGGAGATTGGGTTGATTCCCACCCTACCCCGACAGGGGATGGACAGGAATGGAAGGAAAAGGCAGATCCAGACTGTATAACTGACTGAGAAATGGGTGGTGATAACAAACATTGCTATTGTCAGTACTCAGTTCTTTACAGCAAATTGTTCTGTGGACCATTTGTATCCGTATGGACATGGAGTCTATCCAGTTACCTCAATTTTCTTCCATAAGGGCAGATGCCCTTGGATATCTCTACCAGCCAGAGGCAGCAAAACTTTTAATATAGTTAATGTAGGACCCAGTTGAGAAGGCAAAACTTCCTCTGGCGTCAGTGAGGGGTGAGGAAGGACAGAGTCAGGCTGAGTGAACACCTGTAAGATAATACAGATGCTGACAATTCCTGTAGTTAAAATTAATTAAAAATTCAGACTCTTGGTATTGATATTATACCACAGTCTTTGAATTCTCAAGTCAGTAGATTAGATGTGAGTTGTTTTTTGGCGTTTAGCATAGAACAAGGGTTCACAGATGTTTTCTTCTGAGTTCGTTGTTGGTGACAGCAGCTACTGGCTTGGTACTGGACCCTGTGCTTTGAAGTGACTTGCATACTACTGATGGAGTTCATGCAAACAGTGGTATCATGTGCAGATAGTGCTGTCAGCCTGTTTTGGGAGGTACAGATAAAAACTACTAGATAAGGGTTAGGTATACAATTACATTTCCTGTAATGAAATTATTAGTTTTCCTGGATGTAGAGGGGGAAAAAAGTGACTCTGATGCAATTGAGGAAGGTTCGAATATCACAAGGTCACTAAGAAGACCTGGTGTTTGTTAGTCACTTTTATCTTGTTGCTTTTGGGTTGGTTTTTTTTTTGGTTTGGTTGGTTGGTGTTTTTTTAAGTGACTCTTGAAATTTGGAGCCTCTGTGTAGCAGCATTTGGTTTGTCTGGAGAAGGTAAAATCTCTACTGATGCAGGTTTTTTTCTAGCTCCTTCTTTCACTTAGTAGAAAGGGTGTATATACAAAAGTTAGCGTATATCTGATCTTCATTTGATGCTGTTGTGCTGTGGGCAGAATGAGCCCTCTTCATAAGAGGAAATTCAGTTACCATGATTTCTCCTCAAACATGAGTGTGTGCTTGTTTGCTTTCCCTCTGAATTCCAGTCCACAGTGAAGGGTGTTTTCGACTCTGAGCTCACTGCAAAAGTCTCACAATCTGAGTTGGTATTTCTGTGGCCTTTTGTAGTGGACCTTATAGTGTATATTTTACAGCTTCGTAATGTGCATCCAAGAAATACTGTGAGGAAAAAGGAAATAGTCATGACAAATGTTTAATGTTCTAACAGCATTCTTCTTTAGGTCACGGTATTGTCGGCACTGCTGGGGTCAATGCAAATTTGGCTTCTTGTTTTACTCGTGTTTTGGCAGTCTCTTGAAGACTCAGAACAAACATCTTTAAGTATTAAAATAATAAATAATTAAAGATCCCAGTATTTTAAAAACAAAAACATCAGAAGGGCGTAAAGTTAGGAATTTCCTTTTCTTGTTTGTTTGTGGGGTAATATTATTGTAATTAATATGCTTTTTTTCTGTACCTCTAAACTTCTCTGCAAAACTATCAAATAACATTTTGGTTTTTCTTTAAATGAGGCAGATACTCCTACATTGATTCCAGGAACTGGGACTTTGTGAGATACCACAGAATCATGAAATGAAATCATGAGCATGTGGAAGCAGGGCAGTGTGGGGGAACTACAGCAGTGCAGTGGGGAATACAGCAGCTTCTGTTTGTTGCTCTTTTCACATACTGCAGATTTGATCTTGTTCCATCAATGTCAGCATAAAGGCTGTTGCAGATGTTAGTAAGAGCTGGCATAAGCCCTGTGGAAGAGAAGCACTGCCGTTTGTAGAGTTGGAAAGAAATGCAATCATGTATTGATTTTTCTGTATATGTGGATTAAAACTAACCAAGAACATCAGTACATCCTGGGCCAATCAGTCTGGCCTGAGCTCTCTGCCTTAATGCTCAGACGGAGCAGCCTAAAGCTAGCTTGGCTATGCCTGCTTTGTAGTCCAAGCTGCACGGGCAGATTCTTATGCTGTGGTCACTTTTCTGAGCTGACTGAAGTGCTAGACACTGTCAGGGGTGGTTTTTATCTCATGCTGCAACCATGTGTTTCCACCAGGTGGGGGATGAGTTTGTAGGTAGATTGATTCCTTGGCCGTGCTAACCATGCAGCTGCAGGACTGGTAGTTCTAACACACTGAGGACAGGGGGAAGAGATGATGGTGTGGAATAATGCATGCTTGTTTATTCTGACTGCAGCCCACACATAAATTCGCTTAAAGAACTGTGGAGCTGCATCCTCGGTTTCTTTGCCCTTTGCAAAGAATTTATAGAGTGCCGGTAACTGGGAAACAGTAGAGGTGTTCAAACCATTTTTTCCAAATGGTTTTTAGCTAGTCTGGGGTAATGATCAAACTTACACCTTCTCCATCACAATCAGGGCAGGACAATTCCTCTGGGTGAGATTGCAGCTTAACTCAAATGTGGGAGGACAGTAAACATAGCTGTCTCTGTTTTAATTGAATAATTTGAGCTCTGCTTTGCTACCACCACTAATTTGAGAGCCAGCTCTTATCTATCAGCACTATTTAATATATTAAGCTAAAGGGAGGAATTAAAAAGCAGGCTTCATCATTAATATGCAGATATCCAGCCCTGAAGAAGGTTGATATGGTGTAAAAAAGAATTACGCGAAGATAAAAGAGGAGGCTTAACCACGCTGTAATCTTTACTGATGTATTGAAGAAATATAAATAAAAAAGGTTGAGAGTGTCTTTTTAGGTGCTGATGCGGGCACATGAACTGTGCTTAAAGGTGAACAGCCAAAGCTTCTTAAAATAAAACAGAAAACTCCCTCAAGCTGCTGAGGATCCCAAATTTTTTATGAATAGGAGACACATGCAGATTTAAAAGCCATATGGAATGTGTTCTTTGAAATACACTTCAAATGTGGCCTTAAAATAAAATCCTAGAATTCCTGAGTCTTTTGAAGAAGAGCTATCTTGTTTACAGGGAAAATAATTTCTAATGTTTCCTTGAGTTTCAAGTTCCTTAATTCTTGAGTCTAGCTCATCTCATTCAGAGCAGAAGATTTTGTAAACTGAGATTTGAGAGTACTCTGTATGTTTTGATTGTCTTTAAGAAAAGAGTTTGTCACACTGACTTGATAAAAGGGAGTTTTGGAGCACATTCTGATAGGGTGATGAAAACCGTTTTCTATGATCCTTCTTCTGTGTGAAACAAATTTTGCTCTAAGTTTGCACCACTAAAAGCTTGTGTGGAGAGTCCCTCTGTGTCCTACAGTCATGTTGCTCAGCAGCTGCACTTCAATGGGAAGCGCTTGTAGCAGTGCCATAGTACTACATGCAAGGGATTTGTGGCCATAGGCTTGGGTGAGAATGACCTTGCCAATAAACATCAAAGATGGATGCACTGAAAGTGTTTGGTGTATTTGGGGGAGAGAGGAGGTCGTTACTAACTCCGAACATGTAGGGTGGGGTTGTACTTCTAGTCTGAAGAGGAACAGCCGTTGTAAGGAAATCCCTTTTCATCTACTCACCTCTGAGTTGGCGTGCATTCCTTATTTTTGTCTTGTATCAGCTATAAAACAGAATCTGTCTAGGACTGAAATTTTGGCCATGAGATACAAAACTTAGGCTTTTTGGTGCCTGAATTGAAAGCCAAGTGGCATAACGCTCTCTCACAGATCGGCACACAACCAACACTGCATGGGGACAGAATCATTCTGGTGTTAATCTTGATTTATATTTGTGTTTGTTTTCTTCTGTTTACATATTCTGTCTTGCCATGAGCAGTTCCTTGCTTCTCTGCCAGAAGTACATGTCTCAGCCACATTATTTCTCCATTACTTTATCCTAATTTCTCCTCCTCCCCATCCCAAGCTTTCATCAGTTACTTGTGATGGAGGGGAGGTGAAGCAGTTGGAAGGGGATGTGTTTCCCTTGGGCAAACATGGAGAGCTTTGCCCTGTGACAAAGTAATTATGTTGCATTTGCTTCATGAATAGTTTCTCTATTGAGTTCAGGAGGAATACTCAGTGTTTAACTGGTGGGCTCTGAGGAAGTGTCCACAGAGGAAGCTGCTGTACTATCATTAATTCCAGACATCTTTCCCATATAGATAAACCATGATGTGCAGAGTCTTTCTTCTTCTGCCTGCAAACAGTGCAGAGGATGTTTTGGAGGGTTTTTTTGGCAACCAGGGTACTGTGCAGACCATGTCTTGTATTAGGGGAGAGCTGCAAACTGAGGGACAAGTCTCTGAGGTATAATTTAATTCCTGGGTCAATGTTCTTATTGGTAATGGAAGACTAGCCCTACACAGGCCTAATTAGGAATCATGTTTTAGATGAGTAAATGTCTTTCAGATAACACCTACATGAGAGCAAACAGGACTGTTGTGAAGGCTCAGGTATTGGTATTAGGTGCATGTCCACTGGGATGCCAGGCTATTTAGGAGCTAGGATTACGTTTTGGGAGTCCTGAGTTTTAATTTTTCCACCTGAAAGATGGGAATTTTACAGTAAGAGCATCTTAAGTATAGAGCCATATCAGTGAATTTAAGATGCGAAGATACCACAGTAATGAAGAGCAGGGAGGTGGCTTCTGTTACTTGCCCAGTGTGAAGGCAGAGGTGATTAATCTCCCTTACTTGCTAGCGGGCTCCCTTAGAGTGACAGTCTCAAGTAGGTTTCCTGACTGGGTCAAGAGGAGCCCCTTCACTAGGTGTGAGGGTGGGCTTCTCTTGTGCAGACTCCCCCAGGTGTGTGTGGAGTGACGCTGGGTGTTTGTTGTGCCTGTGTTTGTTGTGCCTGATACGTGCTGTTATCTCTGCACAGAGATAGCTGGCGCCTGATGGAGCTTATCAGTGTTTGCTCTTTGCTGTTGTCTAATGCTGGGAGACGGGCCCAGCCAAGGGAAGAGGAAGAGAAAGATGATGGGGCTTATGAGTTCAGATACCTGCCCAGGACTAGGGGGTGCATGAATCATCTGCAAGTAGGTGCTGGTTAGCCTTGCCTCAGGGAAAGGTATCACAAACAGATGGTACACCTGTGGATATAGAAACCAAGGTATAGCACATAACTAAAGTTAGCTGGGAGTGGACCTTTCTACTGAAACTGTTTATAACAGAAAAGGTTTTAAGATATGATGGAGGTTTTTTTTTTTTCTAATTTATCTCTGTGAGATGTATCCGGGGCTTCTATTACTGCTTTATGACCAGCATATTTTACCATCAGGTTACAGCCTTAAGGGAGGAAAGGCAACTGTCCTCATTTTTTGTAAAGGAAGAATCTGAAGTATTGAGCAATCAGATAACTTGCCTGAGGTGACAATAACTATCTGTAAAAGAGCCACTCTCAAGGCAAGTTCCCTGGACCTTGACCTTCTCAGGGATGTGTTTGAAAGAACTCCACAGGATATGATCCTGGAGAAAAGAGGGGGCCAAGAGATCTTGTTGGTTTTCAAGGATTACCTCCTGTGAGCTGGCACAGTACTCCTCCTTGTGCAGGAAACCAAGCAAAGGTGGCAGAGGTCTGCATGGATGAACAAGGAGCTCCTGACAAAGCTCATTACCTAAAAAGGAAGGGTAGAAGAAGTGGAAGCAGGGACTGATGACCTGGGATGAGGGATACAGAGAAACTGAGCATGCAGGAACGGACTTAGGAAAGCTAAAGGGAACCTGTAATTAATTCTGGTAAGGGATGTGAAGGGCAACACTGGAGTCAGTACTGTTTAACAGCTTTGTTAATGACTTGGATAATGGGACAGAGTACACCTTCAGCAAGATTGCAGATGGTATTGGGAGGAATGATTAGTGCATCAGATGGTTATGTCATCATTTAGAGGGGTCTCAACAGATTGAAGAAATGAGTGGACAGAAACTCCATGAAGTTCAGCAGAGAGTAATGGAAAGTCCTGCACGTGAAGGTGATGCATAAACACATGTAATGGTACATGTTGGAAGCTGACTGATGGGAAAGTATCTTTGCAGAGAAGCACCTGTGATGCTGGTGGACAAGTTGAACGTGAGCTAGCAATGCACCCTTGTGGCCAACAAATTCCTAGGCTGCATTAGGAAGAGCATTGCCAGCAGGTTCAGGGAGCTGAGCCTTCCCCTCACCACTAGTAAGATCACATGTGGAGTCGTTTGTCCAATTCTGGTCTCCCTGGGACAAGAATGACATGGGATTACTGGAGTGAGACACGTCAAAGGCCACTAAAATGATTAAAGGATTGTGGCAAGTAAAATACTAAGAGTAACTGATGAGGCTGGGATTGTTTAGCTTGAGGAAGAGAAGGTGTAGAGTGGTTCTTATCAGTGTGTATAAATATTTGATGAAGGATTTAAAACTAAAAGCAAAAATACAGCATATCAAGGGAAAAAGGTGTTCCTTATTGCCTTTTGAAGATCTTACCTTTGGAAGTCATATCCTGCTCCTTGCATGTATTTCACCTTTAAAGCTGCTGGGTCAAGGCTTTCAGTGACATTCAGTATTAGAGCCTAAGCTGGTCTGGGCTCTGAGTGGAGATCATGATTTAGCCTGGTCATTGCCGAGCAGAAATGGGTGTTCTTGGAGTGCTGTGTCAGGGCTTGTCAGAGGGAAAGTCCCCCACTACTGGTTTCAAAAGCCCCAGGCAGCAGCACAAGTTCTGCACTGCAGCACCATCTCCAGCTGTCATTAACCAGCTTACTTGTGGTGACTTCTGAAGGATGATGCAATTTGGCATCAGGTAAATGAATTTGCAGTGCTTTATCTGTTATTATGGGCAGTCTGGGGCACCAAAGAGCAGGCACCCAGAGCTGGGGAGTGACAGGCAACTTCTCAGTGCCTCTGCTCAACCAGATAGCAGATAGAGGAAAAACTACAAACCGAAATTACTTCTGTTACATTTGCAGCTCAGCAGGGTAAAGTTTTTCATGGGATTCACTTGATGGAACTTTTTTTGGTTGGGAAATGCTGATTTGATAAAATGAAACATCATATAAGTATGTTTTCCTTTGAATGAAACTTGTGCTAGGAAAGATTTTTTGAGCTCAGGGTAGAATTTTTAATACGAGCTCTGTCCTGAATTGGTCTTGTATTCCAGAAGTCCTATAAGTAATTAAGATGTAAAAATTTACTCATCTGAATCTGTTTCCTCAAAAAAAATTACTTTGGAAAGGTTTTTGGAAAAGAGAAGATTGTAGGATGGTCTGATGGATAAAATTGCAAATCTAAGGAGAACTTGAACAGTGCACAGTCATGAGGTTTGAACAAAGAAAAAATGGGTTTCATGCAGAGCACAGTTGAATTGTGAAACTCGTTGTCACAAGATGCAGAAATAAAAATAATAGATGGATTAACAATAAAAATTGTGTTCATAAAAGGTAAGGCTGTGTGGGCAATCAAAGGAAGATTTCTGGAGGCAGACATTAGCTTCCTATACCTTGTGTTGTAAAGAGCAGTTCCACTTTAGAAATGATGGGGCTTGTGTTTGCTTCGATAACCAGTTGCTTTCCTCTTCAGCTGCTAAGTGCTATGGAGAGGTGAATGTGGCTGTGCATTTGTTGTATTGTTGGTGCTACTGTGAGTAGCATTTAGTCTGCCAATACTACCTCCTGTGTGGATGGTTTCTCAGTGAGACCATTCCTGTAATCATTAGATTTGTGCTTGATGTCCAAAAGCTGATAGTCTTTAAAACACTGATCGTTCTCACTGCACATTCTGGCTGTGTATTAATGGGACAAACATGTTCTTGTGGTGTTTCTCCGCTTACAGGCAAGTATTTTAATTTCTGTGTATTAGTCCTTTGATTAATGTTACGAGGATATGTGATTACTGAACGAAAAGGAATGGTAGCCTGTTCCTTGCAAGTTGCAATTTTAACCTTTTAGGTGTTGAGAACAAGTACACCCTGTCTCTCTTCTCATACTTCCTTTTTAACACTACCCTTCTACCCTCTTATACCCTCCACGGTCGCTCCTTTTTTCTTCTCCTTCATCATCATGTAATTGGACTTGCAATTTCCCCTTCATGTCTTCTGAGTTACCAGTCAGAGAAGGGAACATTCAGCTCCTTACCTCTTCTAGAAGTGTTCTTGATAGGCTAGCAAATTTACTGAAATGCTTTATCCATTTTACCAATTGGAACTAAATCCCATCCCTTCCCCAAGCACAACCAGTCAGGTTCAGCTGTTGCTAGAACTGAGACTGCTTGGGTGGTGAAGCTGTAAATTGTGGTTTTTATTGTCTGAGCATTAAGTTGGTCAATGGAGGATAAAGATGGGAATTAGGTAACAGATTTTCATCTTTGATTATTGAGTTTGAGGATTCAACAAAGTGAAACCATATACAGTTTACCTGGTAGTGAATTTTACAGTTGCAGATGAGAGACTGACAGAGGTATTTCTGATGAAGTTTGATTTGAATAAACATCCATATGTGCAGTGTTGATTCTGTCTGCATCTTGGTGACTGATTGCGCTGAAGTTACCAACCTTGGGATATGGGAAGGCTTGGGACATGGAGAAGCTGCAGGACATAAGCTTGTTTGGTTTTCTGAATGGATAAAATTGCCTGGTGTACTAAATTTTGGTTGAGTCTAGATCACAGGCCCTGTCAGGTTCCTGGATGGTCAGAAATCCAGGTGAATCACTGAATTCTGTACTAGAGATGAGGATCAGCAACAGGTTTCTGACTCTGTGATCCTTGCATTTGAACCCACAACTGGAATTCTCATCCATCTCTAGTGATACGACACTGATGGCAATAATTATACTATGTCATAACTAATTTTTACTTACTAATGCCTAGAATTTTTTGTAAAATCTTATGTGAATTGGGGGCATCAACATGCAGCACGCTTGAAAGAGATGATCTGCTGGTCTGGTGCTTTCTATAGGCGCAGCTTCAGACAATTGTATGGAAGCTCTCTTCTAAATGTAGAGATACATATTTCAAGAGTCAGTAAATAAAAAGGTTCTGTAAAGTATGATCTTAGGTTATGCGGAGAAATAAGTTTTCCAGGGCGCTTTTGTCCAGATCACAGCTTGCCAAAAGGCATTTTTTTGCAGTTCTTTTTGTTTTGTTCTCTAAATGCTCTTGCCTTTGGTTAGAGAGAAATAGAGCAATGAGCATAGGGAGTTGGCTCTGGATTCATAATGCCGTGGTTAAGTGATGTTTAGGTCTATTTATCATCTTTTCTCTTTGAGCATACAGTTAAAATCTCAATTTAGAGCATAAACTGGTCAGAGTCCATGACAGGAAAATTTACAGTACTGCTTAGTCCATTCCTTTCTGACATATTTTAGAGCAACAGGAAGACACCTCACACAGGTTGGGCAGAATCTAGTGTCATAGAAGGGTGAACATAGCCATTTGCTAATCTTTAACCGAGAGTGAACTGTTTTATCAGTCAGTAAGCAGAAGCCTGTTTATTCTCAAAAGATTTTATTTCACCTGTAAAGGTTGATACCCCAGCCCAGAGCAGGGTGTGTGGGTCTAATTTTGTTCAGAGAAGGTTCTGACAAAAGTGTCTGTGGAGGGAGGAAACTGGAAGGGAAATGTTCTGTACAGAAGATATACTGCTCAAGTCTTCCCTACTGAGTTCAGCTATGTGACTGATGACCTGCAGCCAATTCACTGCCAGTTTTCAGCAGATATAAGATGTTCAAGTGCCTATGTTTACCTGGGTTTAAAAATGAGCTTGTCCAATGAGCTCAACCTTTTTGAAAATTAGGGAACTTCAACTCTGATTCTGACTTTCGTATTAGGTCCTTTCTGTACAAGTAGACAGAGCAATTTCCTAGATCTGAGCTCTCTCAGATCTGCTTGAGTATATTAGCTAATACTCTAAGCCAGTATCTAAAAATACCCACACCCCATGGGCACTTGCTAGACCTGTGCAACCCAACAAGTTTACTCACAATCAGAGATGAGGAGGAATATTTTCTGAGTCCATCTGAGTTTACCATTCCTGTCTGTCGCAACCAGATTCACGACTGAATTTCACTTGATTTAGATGCCAAGCCTAAAACATGCCTGGATTTTCGGAGGTTGTGTGAGCTGTAGTGAACTTCTCAGCCAGTCTCAAGGCTTGTAGTGACATACGCAGGCAGAATGCTTTCTCCATGTTCTGGGACCTGCAACAGAGTAACTGCAGTGGTGCTAGCTCATGAGAGCATTGCTAGGGCTCTCTCTCTACAGGGACACGGGGAAAGAAAACACCTCCCACTCCCCAGCAGCAAGTTCCCATGAGATTTATTGTCTAAACAATTATATAAACCTAAGTTTTTCTTTAGAAAATAAGATCTGCCAAGTGGTAATCATCTATGCAGCTAAACAACTTCATACCAGTGGGGAAAGAGGGAGGTTAGTCTCCATTGCCCCTTTTCTCCTTGGCATATGTGCATTGGGAGATCTCCAGGTGAAAATTTTGATGGTAGTTTATATGCAATGTGGGCAACCCTTTGGATTTTATTGTTATTCTTGCAGTATCAAGTATACTTCTGTAGTCTGCACCCCTGCAATCTAGTGACTATGTGTGAATCTTGGATTTCATTGTTGAAAATGTGGTTAACAGGGAAAGCAGGATCCAAATGTGGCCTGAAAAGTCAAAACACAGAAGAAAAATTATATATATAGATATATGTATAATGATTTTTATTCCAGTATCATCATAGTCTATAGTCTAAACCATGAATTTTAGCACATAATTTTAAAAGTATTGAGGGTTGTTTCATGTAAGCAGGTAGGTGGTAACTGGTGTGTATAGCACAGTGTTACCTAGTGGACATCTATAGCTGCAGAGTTACCTTGTGCAGGGAACAAACTGAAGCAGCTGCCATTTTCTGCTTTGTTTATGCTTATGTGAGCAAGAATGTGCTCCAGCTTTTTTCTCTCACCAGAGAGCTGTGTTTGCTCTTTGGAGAAGAGTTTGCATCAGTTTTATCATCTTTCTTACAACTCATAGCATTATAAGCTCTGGTGAAGTCTAATCATGCTTTGAGTCATGCTGTTCTTGGCCACAGAGACACTGTGAGTTTCACAGGTTAATTATACTTTGGGTATAACAATATCCATGTTAAACAGCATGACTTTCAATTTCATTGGATACCTCCTTGTTCCTGTGTTTTGAGAGATGGAAAAGAGAAATGGAGAAGTAAATTGAAGAGTAGAAGTCTGCATTTGCTATCTCCTGGGCTCCCATTCCAAACACTGATGCCTAGGCTCCATAAAGCTATTAACAGATGTGACACGTTTTGAGGTATTAGTCCAGGGAACAGTGCCAGAAAAATCCCAGTGGTGTCTCAGCCATTTAGAAGAGGATTGGTCCTGCTCACCAGTTGGCACTGTAGGCAGGCTCTCCCTAACCTGCAACCTGATGTGTGCACCACAGTGGAAGAGAGGATAATAACAGGGTGAAGAATACCCAGGATCTCATTTTTATCTTTCATGTAAAAATTTCCATTACTTTCTAGATATTCTGTAGTGTGCTTTAAATACTGTCTAGTGTATTTGTCTTGCTGTGCAATACCATGCTACTCAGGGTGTACCTTGAATAGCTAAGAAGTATCTTATTACCTTGCCAATCATAGAATATTTTGAGTTGGAAGGGATCCACTAGTATCATCAAAGTCTAACTCCTGGCCCTGTACACTGCAGCCCCAAGAATCACACCATGTTCAAGAACTGGAGCTTTTGATTCTGGTACTGCCTTCACCTGGAGTGACAGGCTCTCTTTTCTTCAGGAGCTTTTGATCAAAACAGAGAATGTAGAGAAGTTTGTTGTGGAACGGCACCATCTCACTGACTGGAATCTCAGAGCTTTACTACTGACATTGGTATGTGTGTTCAAACTGGGCTACGGTGTAGCTAAGAAAGTGGTGAGCCACTAGGTTCAGGTGGGTGTGCTCTGTACGGTGACTACAGGCGTATTTTAATAGCCAAAGCAGGTGAGGAGGTGTGGACAGGGATAACTTGCTGGTGTGTGGTGTGTGTTGGTGTTTGGGTTTTTTGGGGTTTTTGTTTTTTGGTTTTTTTTTTCTCTGCAGGGGGAAAAGAAGTTAGCTAAACTTGATAAAATTATCCAGAAACTTCATGAAAAAGATTTTGAGTGACTGCTGCAGATCTATAGTCATATTGAGTGCATTTTGTGAAGGGGATGGTGGGCTGACATCTGTATAACTGCACAGGGCATTGTGTGATAAGCATTTTTCTTAGCTACAGGCTTCTTTCCCGGAGAGTTGGAGCTGAGTGGAGTGAATGTTTTCCTGCTAGTAAAGTGGCTGGGTATTGGTTTGCATGTAAGGTGCTTTTAGTTCTTTCCCCTACCAGTTATTCAGCTGAACTATTAATTATCCGGTAATTTTTCTGTAAGAGGCTAAAAGAGAGTCTTATAAGCACCAAAAAACCTGCACAGATCAAGGACTGTAGCTTTTTCTAAGCTTTGTAAAAGTTTACAACATGTTCCAGAGCTGTGGAGGTATTCTCAGAGCATGCTAAGGCTACTGTGGGGAAGTGTTCCCTTCCAAAAGGAGGGTTCTGCTGCTGGTGCTGTGCAAGCAGATCAGGGGCCAGAGCAGGGCACCGGGTTGCCTGCAGCACAGCTAATATTGCCTGTATCAGGGAGGGATCCAGAGTGTGGCGTGCAGACGGCAACTGTTGCTCAGCTTTTCCAGCTATCTAGAATAGATCTGACAAGCAATTAGAGCATGAATATATTACAGAGCCGATGGGGGATGCCTTTGTTAAAACTTGTGACCCATACTTAGCTGCTGTTTACATTGGCGGCCGCTTCGAGGGTGGGCAAGACCCTACCTGCCTGTCTTTCTCCTCTCTCCTTCCCGGTGCGGAAGGAGCCGGGGAGCTCTGCATCTCATTGGATATTTCAAATGCTTTCTGCACAAGTCATAATTAATGCCGAGTTGTGGAGCTAAGACCAGATGTGCTGCCGAGATTATCTCCCAGGGCAGATCGGCTGCTCTCCGCTCCGAAGGCTCTGAAGCGCTGGGTGAATGGAAAGCTGCCAGCGCTGGGACTCAGAATGTGTCTGATGCCTGAAGTCAGGACTTTCTTTCTCTGCCGCTCCTGCTGTCTGACACTGCCTGGTTTCTGCTTGAAGCTCAGCGCCTGTCATGTAGCAGAGTGCTGCACAAGAACGAGAGGTAGGAGATAATTTTCCAGAGTTTAGATTTGTTATGGTTTTCTGCTCCTAGAGGAAAAGCAGGCATTTGAGGTTAGCCTTAGACAGAAGCTAGGGATCTAAAATAGGAGCTGACTTTACGAAGGGGGACAGAGTGGACAAAGGGGGAAAGAGTGGGAAGGACAGTCATTGTCCCATGGCCAAAAATAGTACTGAATGTCAAGTTAGCATTTGAGATTTGTTTTGGGGGAGGAGTGTTTTCTTTGCTTTTACATAGAATATTTAAGTGGATGTATGTGCATGAGAGTAACCAGCTCATCAGCCTCATATGGAGGCTCCTCTGTGAGGAATGGAGTCAGAAGACACACAGTTCTACCACAGACCCATTTGTGTGAACCATGAGCAAGTTACAGTGTATTTTTTTTTTCTTGATTCCTAATTATCTGTTGCTTCCTTTCTTTTCCCCGATTTTTGCATTCTTTAGCTGACTGGAATGCTTAGTTGTTCAGGACTATCTTTTTAAAGTAACGTATGGCTCCTACCATGGAACTCCTTTTTCTGTTGCTGCTGCAGTAGTTCACATAGTGTGTGCTTGAGTGGGCTAGGGGAGGGGAAACAAGTTATAGGTTTGTGTGTGTTTTGTGCTGTAGAAGCATAGGCATTTCTGAATTTCTGCCCATGATTTTTTCTCAGTGCTTTTATGTGTGAGAGGGACAGATAAATGAGAGCCTAAGCATGAAAGTGGGAAGGTAAAAGCAGGCACTTACCTGTGCAGGTGAGCACGTACACAGTCTTTATATCCGTAAACTGCCTGTCTGTGAGGCACCACATGCATGCGCGGGTGTACGTACTGTTGTACAGCACCATCCAGGTGTAAGCCTGATTATCTTCCCACACATCTTTTAACGTGTGTGTAATAAGCTGTGCATACAACTGACGTAGATGTGTCTGGACTTTTCCCCCTTTAAGCACATGCGGAGTCCTCAGTCCTCCCCATGAAGCAAATCTACTCCAAAACTGACTTTATCTCTGTCTTTAGTTTATTTTGGTTGAAATCAGAGCTCTGGTGAGGAAAAATGTAGCAGGGAGCATATATTTTCCTGCCCGCTGCATGTCTGGACAGCATAGCTGAATGTATAGGCTTTGTATGCCTGGAGCTGGTGGGTGAGCTATTCAGGCCAGGACAGAGAGCCTGTCTGTGTCTTAGTCAGTACATCATTCCTGGCTCGCTTTTTCCACAAAGAGTCACCTAAATCTTTAAAGAACAGAGGCAGCTTGTTGGAGTAGAGGAAAGAAATTCTGTAGTTCTGCTCTCCCATTTTTTTAGTATCTCTTGAATCTTTCTGAGATTAAGGATGTGGTTCCAGGCATGCTGGAGTTTTTTGGGTTTTTTTTCTGCTTTGAAACCAAACAAAAGAGCCTAGCTATAGATAAGGGTATGACAAGGAAAGTTAACTCTTAGGTTGCTAGCAAGATTTTTGCCTTATTTTCAACTTAATTGTGTCTGGAGTGTGACTGGATGGTACTGGATCCCCTTCTTCTGAACGAAGAAAAAGACTTTAATGTCTTCCAGCGGGATCACCACATGGAGTGAAGCACTGCCAAGTTCAGTCTGAGCTGCAGGCCCCCGTGATTAAAAACAGGCCTGTGCCTTGAGGAGCTGGTGGATGAGGCTGTGTGTGACTGGCTCCCCATTAGCTTTTCCTTGCAAAGCAGGCAGTCCCTGTCCAGCCCAGAGATGCTGTTATAACCTGGTGGATTCAGGGACATTTCAATACATAGTTTTACAAGCTTTTCTGAGACATGACTGAAGTGAGATGAGCAATTCAGAGCTAACAGGACACCGCTTCTTCAGTTTGCCCTGTTTAGCCCTGGGAGACTGAAGTACGCACATCTGCTACTGTCTGTTGCCATTGTGGCTGTGAGAACCCTGGTGGTAATTCTCCTGAGGGCAGGCTTCATCAAGGTCCCCCAGCAGATGCCCACATAAAAGATTTCTGCAAGCCTGGAACAGTCAGTGTCCAACTTGCTTTTGACAGTCCCTTTCCAGCCCCACTCCAAAGATAGCTCCTAGCTTGCTCTTTTTATGAACTTTCACTGCTTTCCTTTTCTAAGCCATGGGTAAGTTGTGCAGCCATTGCACAGATGAACAATTTCTCCAAGGCCAACTTTCCAGTCCTGCTCTAACTGCAGCTCTGTGCTTTTTCTCTTTAAACACCCACCATAATGCCCTTACTGTCAAAAGACTTGGCCTGGGAGCAGTCTTTCTTCTGAGCAGTATCTGTGGTGGCCCTTGTCTATGGCTCTACAAAAAAAAAAAAAAAAAGAAGGACAGAAAGAAACAAAAACCATAGAGCTGCAGTGTAACTGGAAAAATATAACAGAGGGAAAGTTGCAGTTAGCAACAGACTCGGGTTGGGTGAAATATTTCATCTGTGCAATGCTTGGTGATCTTTTCTAATAGTTCCAGGAAAATTAGGGCTCAGGTTCAATGGAAAGAGAAAGGCATAGAACTGGAGCTGGGCTGCAGCGGGGCTGCCAGAGCAAGGTGGGAGACAGGTAAGAGGGCTGAGCGGGGAGAAATCTTTCCCCTGGCAATGGCCTCAGGGTCTTTTTCCCTGCAAAAAGTGCCCAGTGTGGATTGTGTAATCTCACTTGCACAGCCCTCCAGCACACACTGTCACACAAGAAGAAATTGACACTTGTGCCAATTCCTTTCACTCATCATGTGATAGGTAGGTCAGCTTCATCCTCAGCCATGTCAGTTTTGGTTTCATGCTGTTTTTCTTGTTACCTATTTGAAATGGTCTGGAGGGAGGTGGAACAATATTGCAGTGTAAGAATACTGAAGAGCCTTTGTTTCCATTCAGGAGAAAAAGGTGTCACTGACCTCAGTGTGTGAGGAGAGGAGGAAAGATAGGATCCCCAACATCTGGCTGTGCAGCAGACAGTAATGGTGTTACTGTACTTGTGAAGGGTCCGTCTGCTGCTCCATCTGAGTCTCAAAGGAGGTTACTTCCATCTCTGTTACCTTAGCATCATTTTCCCTAGTCTCTGTGTGAGTGGCCTCTATTTGTAGCCTATTTGTTATGCAGAAGTCGCTCACAGGTTGATTGTACCTACAAAAAGCTACTGCTGTTGTGATCCAAGTTGACTCTGAAGGCAAGGACTGATGTTGCCTGAAATGTATTAGAGCATGTTGCTGACCACAGACCAGCTAAGGCTAGGGAAAAGAAGAAAGCTTCAATGGAGATTATGTGTGCAGTTGTTTTCTGTGTGCTTGTTTATGTGTGTGTCTGACACTGTCCTTGATCTGAGTTAAGTCTAGAACACCAGAACATGAGCTTTTAGAAAAACTTTATGTGCTTTATGCATGAGGAATGCAGAGCATTTACCTCTTTCCCAGAGTCTTCTGTAGACAGACCCATTAGGAACACAGGGCTTTGATTCAACAAGTAGAGATTAGAGAAAACAGGGCTGCTATTGCCCTGACACCTACCACAGCCTGACCTCCCTGAACCCATGTGTCTTGCATCTAGAAAAGTGAACATGTATCATTTTAAGGAAATAGATAGGCCCCACCATGGCAGCATGGATTACTTGATGAGATTACCAACCAAGCTGTGGAAAAGCAGGAAGACGTTCTGTGTCCTAGAGCATAACTTCAGAGACATCCGACACAGTGAAAATTCAAACAGATTACAAATTAGAACTAGTAAAACCTTTACTCTGCAATACATCCAGTATATACAGTGATAAAGATAAGTCTCTCCCATGCTCCAAGGCATGTCCTCCTGCCAGGATGAGGGAATTTCCTTTGAGACTATTCATGGCCCTCCGGCCTTGATACTGTAATGAAGTTGTGTAGGCTGTGGTGTAAGGAAGGTTTCTGTTTTCTAATGTATAATGAACAGGCAGGGAAAGGAAATTGGGATCCTTCTTGCAGGTTTCATTCAGGAAGGTGAAACTGATAACAAAAGGTTTGTTTCACTGAGAATTCAGCAGGATTGGACTGAATATAGAAAGCAGGTATGGTTTGACATGATATCTCCTATGAAGAACAGTGCACGGTTGCTAGGAAACTTCCTGCCAGGAGTTATAAGCCTCCCGTGAATATAGCTCTAAAATAAAAATGGAACCTATGGTTAGTAGCAGGAAAGTAAGTAGAGCCTTAAGAAACAACCAAATCCCCTGGCCTCGTTTAAGTGGATAGGTGCAGCCATTAGGCGCTGCTTCAGGCAATTGGTTGTGAAACAGTGTAACTCCGATATTGCGTGGTGCTTTTTTTCAGACCTGCAGCTTTAACTGAGTGCTGAATGAATGAATGATCTGCAGGTCTGTGATGTCTGTAGAAAGCTTCCGGTTGCTTTGAGAAATCTTTGAATAGAATTTCCTATCTGCTGTGGTCTGGTGTCATCCAAAATTCAGTAAATTCTAGGATTCCCTGACTTACTGAGTTTTTATTACCAAAGCATGATTAACTTGGATGCTATCCTTCCTGACTCCCCACACACTGTAGGGTGCTAGAATTAGAGTTTCAGAACACATCTCAGTGGCTGTCCTTTACTTGGAGCAATCTCCTAGTGGCAGGAATTGAACTGAGATCTCTGGCTCTTACAACCTGAGCCCCTTCTGTGTTGGCAGAAGATCCAGTGCCAGCAGTGGCATTCAGCAGCTGGGATTGTCCAGGAACTTCATGTTCCCCAAAGAAAGAGACAGTGCTTCATACTTGATGATACATGCCTACAGTAGATCTAACTTAAGAATTAACCTAGGCCAGTCTGGTTTAGAGTGCTTCTGATATTTTCAAGGTGCAAGAAGTACAGCACGTACTTTTTCATAGAAAGGGCAATGGATTTTGCATGCATTTTTCCTTTTTTTTTTTTTTTTTCCCTTCAATTTTCATTCAGCACTTGTAATTAAAGTCTCCCAGGATGGTGGGAGATTCTCGCAATAGCCAGTGATGCTGACAACTGTACTCTGCCATGTTGGCAGTCCCCTCCTAGTGGGATTGCTACCTGTTGGACATCTGTGTGACAGCCTAAGAGGTGGGTGCATGCACAAAGGAAATGCATCCCAATAAGTCAGTGTTGCCTTTGTTTTGGTCTTCTTGGGACAGAAGATGCAATGAAAGAATAATTACTTAATCCAAACTCAGTACAGTTGTGGATTACTGTAAGCATTATCTTAAACTCACCTTCCTTGTGTATGAGATATAAATTAGCTTAGGGAAGAGGATAGTTTGAAGCACTCTCAAGCAGAAGAAAAAAAATAATTCATAATATATACTTCTTGTTTTTAAAAATATTTTTATTTTTCAGAGTCTGTTAGGAACTGGACCTTCATAGAGGCTCCTTCCTCCATGTGAAAGTTTCCCCCCTTGTAGGCCCTGACTGATAGCTCAAGAAGAGTTTAAGCTGACACCCAGATGTCTTTCTTGCTCTCTGCTGTCAGGGATCTTTGGACAGCGGTTGGAGGACACCGTACAGTATGAGCGGAAGTATGGCCAGCGCTTGGCCCCACTGCTGGTGGAACAGTGTGTGGATTTTATTCGTGAGCGAGGTCTTACAGAGGAGGGGCTCTTTCGAATGCCTGGGCAAGCCAACCTTGTGAAAGATCTGCAGGATTCTTTTGATTGTGGAGAGAAACCCCTTTTTGACAGGTGAGTTGACATCACCAAATTCAGGCTGATGTATCTCTGACATTTAAAATCTGCCAGAATGTCCTTGCAGTGGCTATCCCAGCTTAAATGTTCTTTCCACACCGTCATTCTCTTTATTGAAAGTGCTCATAGAGCTTTTTCTACATGGTGTTGGGTGTGGAGGGCTTTACTCAGCTCAGTGCTTGAACAGAGGGAAAAATGAGCTCATTAATCTATATGGGGCTACTCCAGTGTTTCAGCTGAAGGACCTGTTGAATGAAAAGCATTGCTAGATTTGTGTGCAGTGTACTGAGAGTTGGTGGGATCCCTTCATAGAAAGGGATGTGACAGAAGTGAACTAGGTGTTCCATTGCTTTCAGATGTTGCCTTCTCCCTTGCCATAAACACAAGAGGTCTGGGGCAGTATCTTGTCTCTTATTCTTCTTTTGTCACCAG
This sequence comes from Grallaria varia, assembly GCA_013396735.1. Taxonomy (NCBI): domain Eukaryota; kingdom Metazoa; phylum Chordata; class Aves; order Passeriformes; family Formicariidae; genus Grallaria; species Grallaria varia. The sequence continues at coordinate 72,616 of VWZG01012825.1, read as the reverse complement.
ATTTCAGAATAGCGACCACCATCTCGGACATCTTCCGTGGCTGTTATGCCAGAGGCTGTTACGCAGATACTCAGTATCGGTTCCCATGAAAGAGTGTCAGCCCTGTCTCTGAGTGCTCCATCCAAGGACAGTGAGGGAAGGGGCAGCCCTTAGCTGTGCTGTTCTCTGTGGTGGCCCTGAGCCCAGGCAGTCAAATGATCAGAAAGGTGAATGCTCTCAGGGCCCTTCCAGCCAAATACTGTCCATACCCTGTAACTAACATTTCCTCCTCTGTCACATGTTTGTGCTGCCCAGAGTGAAGGTCAGCATTGTGCTAATCTTAATAATGCTTTGTGAAATAGGGCTGTATCCTAGTAGAAACCTTGAACTTCAGGGATATTTGGATCCAAGGCCATTGTGTAGATCTGGTCTGATGCCTGTCACAGTGAGATCAGATCTGGGATCTTGTCTTGGAGACCTGGTGTAATTTCTTGCTGGAACTCACTAGCACCATATTTCCAGATGATGGAGATGCCGTCTGGTATATTACCGGCACATTAACCTTAGGGGATCACTTCCCTTGGACCTGCAGCCAGTCTCAACATTCCCAATAACTTCCCTGCCTACTACTCCAGGAAGAGCTAGCCCTGTCCTGCGTGGGCAGAAACAGTGTTTGGTCTCATCTTGGGAAGAATATCTTTAGAGTTTATTTGGAACATTCTTCTAATTCTTCCCTTCCCTCAGCTTCCCAGACCACCCATCCTCCTTTCTTTGATTCTTAACCACAGACAGTATTTGCTCCCTAAGTGGAAGTGTCAAACATTTAAAAATATTTTCATGAAAAAAGAAGTTTGAAATCATCACATTGTCTCACCTAATCTTTTCTTTAAAAAAAAATCTGAATGCCTGGGTGTTCTAGTTCAGAATTAGAAGTATCTTAATTGAATGCTTATACTATGGAACAGGAGTATCTGTGGCAGGAATTAATTAGGAATGACAGTTTCAATTTCATTTTTTACTTTAATCTATGTTAACTTCATTATTACAAAGATAAGCCAAACCTCATTTTTAAACCAGAATAGAATTGTAGAATGGTTTGGGTTGTAACGAACACCAAAGATCACCTCATTTCAACCCCCTGCCATGGGCAGGGACACCTTTCACTGGATGAGCTTGCTAAGAGCCCATCCAACCTGGCCTTGAATATTTCCAGGGAGGAGACACCCACAGCTTTTCTGTGCAACCTTTTCCAGTGCCTCACCACCCTCGGGTTCATAAAGCACTTATTTCCATAGGCACTTGCACTGACTAAATAAATCAGTTCTAAGTCTCCCCTTCAACAGAGGCACTAGAGATCTCAACGAGGGAATGCCTGCCTTTTGGGTCATGGATGGGTAATGCACAAACTGAAGGTTCAATACAGAATTAAAGGAAGCAAGCCTGGGGTACCTGACTGGTGTGACAGCTGAGGATCCCCCAGTTTTTCCGCTGCGTCCACTGCAACTTGCAGGCCTAGCCCTCTGGTCTTGTATATGTGTAGTCTATCTGATGCAACAAGGGAGTGACAGTCCGCTCTGACAAAGTGAAATGCTCCTCCTCCTAGCAAGCATAATTTTCTGTATGTGTAACTAAAACTATCTATGTGTGGCCTGGGATACCTGCAGCAGAAGTGTGAAATCCTTGTGCTTCTTTCCAAATCAGACATAGTGAAAGGAACATCCTTTCTTTTTTCCTAGCTGCAGTCAGCACTTTTAGATGTCTTTTGTAACTACAGTGATTTTCCAGATGCTGAGAGCCTGTCTGCCCCATGGTGGATCAGATCTCTGTGATGAATGGTAACTAAAACATTTATTTTTAAAAGGCTTGCTTCTCCAATTTGAGTTTCTAATGCATATGCATGTTCTTATGAAAGGCCAGGTGTTGCTGTTTTGGAAGCACCTACAGCAGTCTGCTCCTATTGCACTTTGATGCCACTGAAAGCTTGGCTGGATTTCTCATGGCATCATGGATGAAACACTTCCTGCAGCCAGCAGCCCTGAAGCTGTAGTCTGGGCTCTGCTTCTCAGTGATAGTCATATCCACCATCCGTGCCTGAAAGACTACACTTAAAAAAAACCCAAAACACACGAATAACGGTACTGGTCTCGTTGGTACAACATTTATAATCAACTGAAGAAAACCACTCTGTGAAAATGGTATTCTCAGATAGGATGGAGCTGTTTAATAGTAATAGCAGATACCACTTGCTACTAATCCTGCTAATGCTGACAGCCTCCTGTTGTAATTTTTCCAGTTTTGTTTTAGCTGTGTGTTCCAGAAATGCTTAACAACATACTAAATAGAAGAGTTTCAGATTTTGGATAGAAGAGAGATTTGAAGCTCTCCTGCCCAAAGTTTTTGATGCATTTTTCTCTTCTCTAAAGACTGCCAGAATAATGGTGGATAGGGAGGAGTTGGTGACAAAATCTCTTTAGACTTCCAACAGTCAAAGCCTTTGAGTGGGACATCTGCAATGATTAACAAAGTTGTAAAACAGGAAACTTGGAATGAGGGAGAGGTATTGCCATACACCAAAAGCTGGATAGCAGGACAGGGAAGAACAGAGGCATCTTCATCGTGGGATCTAGCACCTCAACCCCAACTTAAAGAAAAAGAGAGAGGGAAGAGGAAAAAGAAGCTCCTGAATTGGGAGAGAAAATAAAAGATGATATCCTATCATAACAGATGGGCTAGGAAATGCCAGATTCTGCAGTCTGGGGGAGGAGATGTGACCCACAAGCCAGGCAGCCATGCCAAACGGCAATAGAGGACCTGGAGGAAATACATCTTTCTCTGCTTTTTCTTAATGATTGACCAGGTCACTTGGGGGCCTGGTCCATCAGATGTGTGTGTGTGCTGGCTGGGGAGAGTATCGGAAAGGATCAGTGGGAGGCTCAGAGGTCATGTTTCATGGAATCAGGAGCAAAACTCTGTTGTCAATGCTGTTTGATCACTGTGCACTTGCCTGGACTGTATTGCTCACATTCCTGAGCCATGTTGGCTAAGGAACCACAGTGCCACCCTACCTTAAACAGTAGCATGGGCATATCCCTTCCACTACCTGTGTTGCCTGAGGTGCATTTATATCTTGGCAAAATGGGAGGTTTCCCTTGTTTCCAGATAGACCCTCCTGTCCAGTACAGACATGTGGCAGAAGAGCTTCCTTCCAGGTGCCTACTTTGTCCCTGTCCGTAAGAGGGACCTTGATGCACCTCCAATGAAAGGCATCAAGCTTTGAGGTAGTGTGGGTTTCTAAATTTGCTTCCCTCTTCTCTGTTGCAGCAACACAGATGTTCACACTGTGGCGTCCCTCCTGAAGCTTTACCTTCGAGAGCTGCCAGAGCCTGTCATCCCCTTTGCCAAATATGAAGACTTTCTTTCTTGTGGACAGCTACTCTCCAAAGATGAGGGAGAGGTCAGTGATCCTTCTAATCTTCCTCCTTCTACCTCAAAGACTGAGTGTAGTACATTTTTTTTTATATCATTCTTCAATCTTGATTTAAATCAGAGAAGTTCCTGGGAGCCTTCCTCTGAACTTTCCTGAAGCTGTGAATTGGGTGCTATTATCACAGGCTGCTGCTTGAAGCAGGAGCTTTTTTTAAGTCACTCTTGTAGCCTGGTGCTTCTTTCTTCTGAGCAAAGCTGTTCGTAGCATAATCAGCAAGAGATGCAAGGTAGGAGATCTGGGTTCCTTTCCCAGCCTTGCTGTTGACTCATTAGCAATCTGTATGAAGTCGCTCCCTTTTCCTGCATTTTCCATTTTACGTATCAGTGCAGCATATTCTGCTTCCCAAAGTTTTTGGTGGATGAGACAGCAATCCATGTGATGGCCTTTATATTTCTTAGAGGAAAGACACTACAAAAGAGCAGGCTATTCTATGCCAAAATTGGGGGAAATAATTTTATGAATACTTTGCCAGAACCTTCTTATGATGTTCTTCTCTTTGGCTTGCAGGTAAGGGAAGGGACTGACAAAACCCACCAAGTCTGTGGCAGTCATGGAAATTTTAATTCACTGCTTGTGAGGAGCAGGATAATTTACAATATGATTGATCTGTCTCATCCATGTTGTTCTTCTTGTGGTGATACCTTAGTCCTTTGCTGACTGCAGAGGCATGTTGGATCTGGTCTGATGTGGGTGGAACTGTGCCACCTCCTGAAAGTTTAAAGAAGCTGTAAGGGCTGTTACTAGTGTCTTGTCTTTGCTAAAGAGGCAAAGGCTCGAGGGCTTGTAAGTTGCAGTCCACAGTGCTGTCCATTGTCTGTGTGTGGTCTCAAGAGCGTGCTTCTCTTTGTCTTTGGTGGGATTTCTGAAAATTGTTCTTCACTACGAGCCTGGAGTTCACTTTCAGTTCTAGTGGCAGAAGGCTCTGGCGGAAATTGTCCTTATGAAGATGCTTGTTTGCATGCCTCAAATGTAGCATATGGGGTGATATAAGTTTTTCATGGTTAAAAGGCGAGTTTACTGCTCTCTACACTCAAATGATGTAACCTCTAGTCAGCTCTGAGAAAGCAAGTTTCTGTGCGTGACACAGCATATTACCCCACATCAATATGCATTTGCATCCTGAACACAGCCACATCAGTGTGTCAGTGCACTAATGTTTTTATTAGGTAGAGGTATGTGTCTACTGACTCCAAAACCTGCTCATTTTCTGCTTTACCCTCAGTGAACTCAGGCATCTCTGCAGGGTGCTGTGTCAGACCGCACAGTGGTTGTTTCACAAGAAACAGCAGTGTTTCTAAGGCAGTGGAGCTGGTTTCATTTTGGTCATAAGATGTGCAGACTGGGGAGTTTTGGATCCATTAAGCACTATTGCACAAGAGTAGAGACACTGCCAAATTGGGCAAACATAATTGTATATCACTGCTCAGCTTATTAACTATGTTGTTTGCCTGATTTTGCCTGCACAGGCTGCAGCAGATTGGGAAGCAACATCTGTGTTGGTTCTGTGGGAGCAAGGTCAGACTCAAATGACTTGTAGTGCAGAATTCTCTTTGGATTAGAAAGGTGATGGGGAGCACCAGATAGCCAAAAGGAAAACTTACAAAATGTAGCACTGCTCATAGCACAGGGTTGTTTTGTTAAGCTGCTGTTGTAAACATAAGCAGTTTTTTTCCCAAGAAAATCTAGAAACTCAACAAGGGCTGTTTACATTTTCAGAAAGGAAAGTGGAGTGCCCACACAATGGGTGGAGATGCTGTACGTGCACAGTAGCACATGGAGCAGAATGTAGCACAAAGTCATACCTAGCCTGTGGGGCCTGACTCGCTGCCTCCCACATGGAAAATCCCCCTGCTTAGAAATGTGGTTTCATTGAAACCATAATTTTTGACACATAATGATAAGCAGGGAATTTAAAAACCAAACATTTTATTTTGTAAAAGTATTTTGAAAAAAACCCCTAATCTTACTGGTTTAGTTTGAAGTACTATTTTGGTTCCTTTTTTACTTGGAAGTTTTGAATGAGACTTTTGGACTTAAAAGATAATTTTCTTTAGTTTTGCACATTCACCCTACACCCCTCACCTAATAAAACCAGAATTGCTCAAGGCAAAACATCCATTTGAATAAAACTGTTGGCACCTCATGCTGCTACACTGTGACAATGGATAGAGGTTATTATGATTTTAACATGGCCTACCTCCAGCACTACTAAGCTTGCAGTTTTTCATTCAAATTGCTTTTCATCTTCATTTTGCACCCAGCTCATCTCTGCTGTTTGAATGCAGACAAGAATATAACAGAGACCTTAAGCTGTTTTGAGGTCTCCAGGTATCTCAGCAGGTCTGCAGCATTAAAAAAGATTTGACTCCCATCCCCACTGATCTGGCGGGGGGATCAAAAATGAAAAACAAGAGATCTTCAAATGTCTAAAAGCTCATTTGAGTCTGATCTGACTTGACATGGTAGTGTTTTAGCCTTCACTGATGCCTGTACTCTAGAGATGCACACAGCAGTTCAGTGGATTGAACAAATGGCTTTGAGTTTTTAAAGAGGGGTCTGAATTTGAATGAATATCTAAAGTGTTGCTAGTTTTCCAGCCAAACTAGAAGCTCTGAATTGGTCCTGATCTGTTACTTACATTACAAAACCCTTGGGTTTGGGATAATTCGTTGGAAAGCAGCATTTTCAAGGAGGTAAGAGTTGTTACTGAAAAACCCCATGATGAATAACAGTGCAGTGCTTCTATTGCTTGCTGGGCTGCAGCATAGGCATGGTCAGTGTTATTTGTTAATTCAGCAGTTTCGAGCTTGTGTTTTCCTTTACACTTTTGCTTTGGTATTACCAGGCTCAGCTTTCTATCCTCTGCAGTTCAGGTGGTTGGTGGGTACAAATCTGTGGCAGAGCTGATAAATGCTGCAGCAGGAGAAAAAGCTTTTTTTCAGCCTGGCAGGTGTTGCTACCTTGATGAATATGAAGATACTTTCTGTGTAATATCATGTTTGAGATTTCTTGTGACAGAGCATGGATGATTACTTTTTAGAATCTCTTTTTCTTTCAGGTAACATCTTGTCCCTTTAGGTCATGTTCCCTGCTGTTCACAGCTGCCTGCAGTTTTCTGTTCTAAAGTGTCCTCTTGCATCCAGTGGAGCCATGGTATTTTACTTCAGAGCACTTGAAATAGATTGCCAAATACCATCTTGATTTCCCTATTTTAAATAAATTGGGTTACAGAGCAAAATTGAAGGGGGAATTAGGTGTGTTAGCTCACCTCTTTCTAGTTCAAACTTGTTACTTGAAAGCTGGTTGACCTGAACAACTGACCTTAACCTTCTCATCAGTAGCAGCTGTCCTTGATTCAAAAATTTTCAGAAGTTCAAAAAGAGGATTGTGATTTTCAAAAGTGACTGGCCTTTTATTCATGTCTCCATTGTTGTCACTGTTAAAATGGCATGGTGTTTAAGCTAAGGAATTACAAAAGGCCCGCTGCTTTTAAGAATTCTGTTTTAAGTTTCAGGTTTTTCTTAGAGAATTTTTTTTGTGCTGAGATGTACAGAATAAAGAAGTACCTATACGTTTACAACATTAAGGAGAAAGGCAGGAATAGAGACTGCTCTCTGGATCTTTCTGACTTGTCTGGACCAGTGAAATCAGGAAGCTCTTATAAGAGTCTGGCCATCAGAATTCCCTCCCTAACAGTCCTTAACAAATCGAGGAGAGTTTGAAATGAATGTCCAGCTGCACTTCTTTGGCTCAGAACTAGTTGCTTCTGGAATTTCTCCGTCATTAGTTAGCAGCCCTCCATCATTCACTAGCAGCTAACAGATACTCTTCATAAATGTGCTTCAGTTTTATTTTTCCACAAAAGGTTTAGTTGTCTCAAAAAATAAGCAAATCTCCAGGGGAACTGCAGCATTGACAGGAACAAGAAAATGATGCCCGGGACTGTAGCAGGACAATAGCCTTCTGAGTCAGAAGTTTTCATTATATGATTAAAATAGCTTTGGAGTTTTAAGTCGTTCCTTCAGCTGATGTCTCATCTAACATTTTAAAGTAAAGACAGAAATTTTGTGAGGAAATATGTCCCAGGTCAGAATGACTGCAAATGGAAGTAGGTGGTCAAAAAGGAGGTAGTTGAATTGGAGTGGCATTTAGCTTTTTAAAGAAAAAATCTCCTCTGCTCAGTTGAGCATTACTGCAGTGTATTTATGTTGCACTCTGTGCCTCAAAGTTTCAAATAGGCCAGGTAGTGCAAAGGCACACCTCCTGGTACAGTGCTGCCCATGCCAGTGGGCAGGCTTTGAAGGCTGGCAGGACTCACTAATTGAAGGCTTATACATTAAACTCGACTGGAGGATTTCCACTGAGACCTGAATCAAGTTTCAGACATTGCTTTTTTGGTAGGGCACAACACATTAGATGGCACCTCTTAAAGCAAAGTGTCCTTGTGTTATCATCTGTTTTTCAGCATTTGGCTATGGAGAGGGTGCTTTGTACTACTGAAGGAAAGTCACGTCTGCTTCACAGCACTTACATTAATAGCTCTCTGCCTTCTTTTTCCTGTCCCTCAGGGTACCCAAGAACTGGTTAAACAAGTGAAGAATTTGCCCCAAGCCAACTACAACCTCCTCAAATACATATGCAAGTAAGTGAATTTAATTTACACTTGGAAAAGTCTGTAAGTTTTGTGGGGCTGTCTTACATGCAAATAACATACTCTGAATGTATGAATATTCAGACACCATTTACGTGTAAGTTACTGCTCCTATAAAACATGTGGAGGGTGAACAAACAGCCAGCCTGAAGGAAACTTGGTTTATCCAAGAGCATCAGCCAAGCAAATTGCTGTCACCCACAGCCTTGGCAGCAGGCATGAATGATACTAATATATTTTTTATTTCAGAATCACAGACCACTAAAGAAAGGTATTTTTTCCAGGTACTGCACATTTGGGAGATTTATAACACAAGCTGAGTAGCAGGTGCAGTCAGAACAGCGGGTCTGGCATCTGCTCTGATTTGGAAGGGGAGTTAGGAGTGGCTTCCTCTCGAATTACCAGGACTCCACAGTCTTGTCTCCCCTCATCTCTGTGCTGATTCTCCTACTTTTTGGGTTGCCTCTTTATCTGGAAGTTGGAATGAGATGATCTTTAATGGTACCTTCCAACCGAAACCATTCTATGAGTCTGTGATCTGTATTTTGTTAGATTCAAGCCCAGCCACAAAGCTCTTTCCACAGACTGCTAGTTCTTGGACAAGGAGATGACTGATACGTCTTTTTACTTCTATCACTTACAGGTATTGTAAGTGAAAACCAACTGAAGTCAATGTGTAATTGGAGAATTCCTATAAAAATGTGTCCTTTCAGACCCAGTAGATGGCTGGATCCCTGCTAGATGGGTACTTCTAGCAGAAACCATCCTGTGTTCTCTAGTTCACACACTAGAAGGGAGTATCTAAGTATGCATTAGTCCCTAGAATTAATTCACATGTCAGGGTTGTGTGAAAGCAAGACTGAACTGTCCCTGGCTTAGAATGCCTACAGTCTGAGAAGTGACTTACTTATTATTCTCCTCCTCCTTTGATTTTTCTGGGGGCACTTTTCAAGGTTCCTTGATGAAGTTCAGGCTCACTCCAGCATTAACAAGATGAGTGTCCAGAACCTGGCTACAGTATTTGGACCGAATATACTACGGCCCAAAATGGAAGATCCGGTGACCATGATGGAAGGTAGGTACTGCTCTTGTGAGACAGCACAACAGCTGTATTTTGGAGCTGTGACAGTCACACAGTCATTGGTGGTTGATCAGTAGCTGCACAATCAGAACAAGTCAAGCCACCCATCAGTGCCTGTCGGGTGTACTGGTTGCCCTCTTAACCCATTCTGGGTCTGGGAGTGTCTCTCCTCTCCGCCATGTGGAGGTGCCTCTGCCACCTGGAAACTCTTTTTGAACCTACTGCTGAAATGAAAGCTCAAATGTCTTTCAGAAGGACTGTTTTAAAGTACTAAACTGCTATTATTTAGTATTGGTGCATTTCAGTGGTTATACAGCTCCCTATAGAGAACATCCAGGCCACAGTGAGAGGACTGCAGTTTTTGCTGTGCCACAATGGCTGCAACTAGTTGTCTTAGAAGTGTTGTCTTCTAAGCAGACTGTATGTGGGTCAGAACTCCACAGAATTCAAGAACTGAGTTGAAAATCACTGTTAATTTTGGATGTAAAAATCTGAAGCTTTAAAATTATCTTCCTCTGATAATAGGCAGGCTGACACTAGGATTGGTGTACAGCTTCTCTCCTAGGTGGCACTGGAACACAACTACTGTGATGCAAGATTTAGCAGGGTCTCTGCATTGATACTTGTGGGATCTTGGCAAGACTGCAAAAAGAATTGATGGATTAATCCAACATTAAGCACAGATGGAGATGCTGTGCCCAGGATGTCTGAACTCTGCTCTGGCACTGCTCCCTAGCTGGAGGGGACAGCTGATACCCTCCACAGAGCACCAGTCTTGTCGTGCCCTGGCAGCAGCAGTGCCTTTAGCTCTGCACAGGTGATGTGCAGATGTTGCCCACAATGGCAACTCACTGTAAGGACAGCTTCAGAGCATGACCTGACATATTACAGTTATTCAGGGACTCAAAGCCTACTGCAGAGATGTGGGCCATATTATTAAGGGTAGGTTTGAGACCTTCCCCTTGAAGTGCGGAAGGCAAAAAAGTCTGGGAAGAAGGAGGAGTGTGGGAGCAGATGCTGGTTATTCAGTGTTACAGAGGTGGGGACAGCTGAAATCAGTCTGTGTGTGATGCTGTGACTTCCCCTAGTGGCCGTGGGACCAGTGCTGGTACGGCTGTCACAGCCTTGGCCAACAGCTTGCTCTTTCATTCAGCTGGCACAGGTGACAAGTTCGGATTCAGTTCTCAGGCATTGCATTATACAGTTCATCTGATGGCAGAGGTGCTCGTACTGTGCGTAGATACACAGGTGCCATGGACACTGTGGTCTCATGGTCTCTCCTAATCATCATATAAAAATGCTACAGTGATCTGACCTGGAATTCTGTATTACCACAGATCTGAACTGTAGAGAAATTGGGATATGTGGACTGGATTTTTAGACCTCATCCTTACACTAATAACAGCAATAGCAATGTTTCGTTTCATTTTTTGCCGGGGTTAGAAGTTAGAAATAACAGAGAAGTAGAAAGACTCAGTAAATTTAGTTTTAGCTTCAAGGTAAAAGATTCAAGGTAGTTTGAATCTGCTAAATAAATTGATAAATTAAATTGATAAATTAAAATACTGCACCCAGATCTTTAAAAAAAAGCACACTAATTGTGTCTCTCTTCAAATTTAAACCATGAATTTCAAATAGAAATACCTGAGCTTTGACACTTAAATTGTTAGTAATGCCCTTATCTCCAAGATATTTATTTTTCTTCTTGCATTCACAGATATAAAATAGAAGTGGTAGGTGAGCTCAGTGTGTCTTGCTGTCAGACCAAAACCTCATTAAAATCAGGCTGTTATCTTGAACCCCTGAGTATGTTGGTCTTATTTTCTATTTTAGGCAATACTTAAAGATAGAATTGCATATTCACTGTTTTAAAGGTTTTTCTCTTTGGTACTAAGTGCTTTGTATTAGGTTTGGTAAGTGGTCTCTGTTAGTCTGTGATGGTTGGCTCTGCTACTGGAAAACAATGACAGCTTATTTCTGTGGATTGAAATAATTGCAAGTACTTTCTGCACTTGCTCTACACCTTTTGCAAATGTGTGTATTATGCAGATGTCCTACTTTCTGCAAGTTTCCCTACACACCGTGTACAGCAGAAGGCCTGAGCTGAAATTTGTGGTTCTTCAATAAGCAGTAGCTCTGGGCCTGTTCAGGCTATAAAATTGGGTGCAACTTAGTTGTGGAAACTGCTGGTTTTGGAAGCTGGACAGAGAGGTACTTCATCCCAGCAAATAGGTGGTTAGCGTGCTCAGGATCTAGCTTGCATCCCTGCACAGGGCTGTGCTGTCCTGCATGGATGCAAACACTGAAATGGCCCATGCCTCAGTGTGGTACAGACCTGCCCTGTTTTCCAGGTGTCCTCCACCTCTGTCATCATCCAAGGTCAGTTAAGCTTCCAGCCCCCTTAAGCAGGTCAGTTTATTTATCATTGATAGCAATCATTTGTACTCTGCTAGTCTGCTATGTTGTTGAGCTGGACTGAGACCTGTGTCCTTCACAGTCCCTTTCCAGCAAAGGCAATGATTCCTGTTCCTTGCAGTCCTACATAGAAAGGTGCAGAGCAGCTGTTTGCACAGACTTGTTGAAAGGCACAGCAGCCACAGGCCTCTCGAGGAGCTCACGGGACATTCCACAGGCTGGGGGTGAGTCTTGGAGGACTGCCGCGTTTCCTCAACTGCTTGCCTTTGTTTTTCACTCACAGGCACCTCACTAGTTCAACACTTGATGACAGTGCTGATAAGTGAACAGGGGCGAATCTTTGCTGTTCCCCAGGCAGATGTGCCAGGGAGCCAACTGGAAATCAGGCCTGTGCGCCAGCGCAGTACTGTGGAGTGGATCTCTGAGGAGGACGGGGAGGACAGCAGGTCAGAGAACAGCGCTCCTAGCCCCGCTGATTTGCCTTCCAGCAATGCTGTGGCACTAGAGGCCGCCCCAGGACCTGCAGTGAAAAACACCCCTCCAGAGCACAGTGGCAAATTGACTCAGCCTGCGACCAGCCCCAGTAAAAGAGTGCAGACACTGCCTCCGTGGAAATACTCCTTCCGCCAGCAGGGAGCACGGTCTGTGAGTCCAAAACTGGGCAGCTCATCCTTAGATATCCCCAACCTCTCCTCCAGCGGGAACTGGTTGATGAACGGACTGTACTCACTCCGAGGCCATCGCCGGACAGCCTCTGGGGAGCGAGTTAAGGACTCCTGTTCCTCCCAGAGACTCTCTACTTACGACAACGTCCCTTCGTCCAGCCTGTCCCTCAGCACACACAGCATGGCCAGCACCACATGGTCAACATCATCATGTGAGATCTCTGTGACAGACTCGGTCAGCAGCTGCCCAGCCTGCCGGGCCAGTGACTCTTCTGCTTTAAGCTCTCTCAAAACCGAGTGGATAACTCAGGGCTCGCTGTCTCAGAGTGAGGTCAAGACTGCAGACCTGGAAAACAGCATGGACAGGTTTGAAGCATGCAGCAGCAGCAGCAGCGAGCAGAGCGACCCGGCTGCAGCTTCCCGAGACTCCGTCCAGTGCTCCAGGGCCTTACAGAGCTTGGTGGTGGAGCTAAAGACAGAACTCAGCAAACAGAGGATTGAGTATGAGACTAGTATCAAAAGGTAATGTCATATGTGGGGGGGACAAGTTGTCTGCCAACATTAACCCTGTCTAAACATGGGCTATGAAGGTTATCAGGATCTCAGACCTGAAGTTTGGGTTTGAGTGCCAGCATATTTGGTTCTGCTCTTTCCTCACTGCTCTCTGAATCCAACTTTTCTTTCTCTAAGAGGTCATTAAAAAAAAAAGGTATTTCCATCACACAGGGGAATCCAGTATTTCACATTCTGTGTTTTCAGTGGAAATGAGAACTGCACAGGTAATGCCAAAGTCTGCTCTTAGTGTCCTCAGAGAAACAGCAAAGCAAACATCTTGGAGGGAGCAGTTGGGACCCAGAGTTCCAACAAGGAACTCTGCTGGTCTGTGCAGGTGCTGATACTCATACCAAATCAGTCTGAAATTGAGGGCTTCTTACTGCTTTTCCCAACAGAAAGTTGAGGAAACTGCTCTTGACTGTTTCCCAGTGAGTTGCTTTGTGGTGTTGGTTTTGGGATGGTATCTCAGCTACAACTTTTTCAGCAGCCCTTTTGTACTGAACTTCTAGAAACCTCACTTTTGGTTTCAGGTGTAAAAAGTGGTCCTAGGCTTCTGCTTGGAGGAGCAGCGAGCTGCTGCTTGTGCAGCAGACACATGAACTGTGTTGTTATTTACTGACTGGTGTTTCCTTGCACAACTGCAGCTGCTGGTGCTGTACTTAAGATCTCAGCTCAGAAAAAATTCCTTCCAGTTTTCAGGAGAGCTGTGTGTAAGGGCAGGGGCTGTAGGAAGTAGAAAGTATTAAGAACTAGGAAGTCATATTTATTCATTTATGTGAGTTAGTATATTAGGTTTTATGGGTGTATGTGCTTAATAGAATGACTTTCAGGCAAGCACTCAGGGAAATTTGTACATGAAATCGAATACATGTTCTAATATACAGCCATGTGCAAAATTGCACACCATGTTATAATACAGAAGAATTGTCACTGGCCTGGGCTCTACAGCACCAGTACTTTGCACTGAAGAAGGGCTGTAGTCCCATTTCTTACAAATAGTAGTGTTCTCAGGGGCTTTTTTTGTGTTAAGGTGTCAGTGTTATACTTATTAAAATTCTGGTAGCATTTCTATACCTCAGTTTCCAATCAGTCTCCCAAACATGGTACCAAAAAAACTGTTGGGATTGCATAGCACAGCTTTAGGCTGCATTTGTTGTCACTTATTTCTTGTTAAAGTAATTTCTCAGAAATATATCTGAATTGTGATGTTTTCCTGTGGGCCAGCTGTTAGGGTATGAATTCTACTTGCTTACCTTTCTGCTTTATTTTATGGTTTCCTCTGGTGGTGGCATGCCAGCCTCTGCATCATTTCTGCCTCTCGCATTGTACTGCCTTTGTGTGGAGCTGGAAGGAGGATCAGGCTGTGTAGCAGTTTCAGTTCCATCACAGAGTGGGAGAAAAGCCTGCCCCCACCTTGTTGTGTTCCAGCTACAGGAGCTGATGAGACCACCAGTTGCTAGCATGGGGTGTTGGAAAAGGTCTCTGAATGAGGACAGTAGTTTATGGCTTATTTGGTTTTTTTAGATACCCTGCTATTTCAGTAGAGGGAGATGAAGGTATGTGCTTTGCATTTAATTCTGCAGAGCTGCCCTCGCAAGCGTGGATGCAGGGATAGAGTAATAAACAGAAACACCAGGCTGTGGAACTTGGAAATGTGTAGCAACACATTCTTACCTGCTGCCTGGGGGAAGAGATGGCTTTCCACCTCTTGTCAGTAAAACTGCTCCAGCAGGGCCTTAAGCTGTGGCCACCAGGAAGGCCTGTTCATTCCAGCTGTTGAACAGTGTCAGCTGCTTCAGCTCTAACACCTGCCTTTCCCCTTCAGCTGGACAGGGCTGGAGGGGAGGACTTGGAGGAGTAAATTGGCCAGGTCTCACAGGGCAAAGTAGCTGAGAGGAAAATATGTAATGAACTAATAGTTTCATAAAACCAGGCAACATGCAGTCACTGCCTTTACGTATTAAACAGGATGACTCCAGCTGTTCAGGATTACACCCCGAAGGACTGTGCTGTCAGGTCTAAGAATTTGAAGCCAACTTTTTCAGCTCTCAGAAATTTTGCAGTGTTTTTACTATAACTGCAGAAATTTACACATGCAAAAATATGTTCCTTTTGAGTCTGCATGAAGGTCTGTTCCTGTGGACAGACAGGAGCTAACTAGCAAAGAAGGAAGGCTGCTTAGCAGGAAAAATTTAGGCTGCCTCACTGTCTTTATTTTATTGAAGATAATTTAGTCCCCCAAATAATAATTAGTTACTTTACAGTTGTACATGTGCTTGTGTGGTTTGCAGAACTCTGTGTGTGTAGCAGGACAAGTTTTAATGAAAGAATATGAGCTTTTTGTTGGCACTTACATAAGTGGAGGGAAAGCAGAGTCAGAACCTGCCTGCGGCAGAGGTAAGGAACACTTGCTGATGGAAAAGCTGTTATTTCTCATCATCAACTGCCCATTTTCCTTCTCTTAGCCAGAGGGAGGCAAGTTTTATGGCCTTCCTGTAATCAGTCTGTTCCAGAGCATTTCTCCCTCAAGGTTAATACAATTATCAGACATTCTCTGTTGAGTTTCAGTAATTTGTGTTTACCACCTGGGACTCCTTAAGAAAATGGAAGTATCTTGGAAAGGACTGTTATGTTGTGTGTGTAGAGACACAGTATGTGCTATGACCTGGTGTAATTCAGAATACGGACAGCTGATTGAGGCTGCTGCAGCTGACACCTAAACTGCATGGCAGAAAAATGTAACTGGCAGCTCAGAGAGCTGTGAGATGTAGCAAAAATGTTTTAAAGTGTATGTGTGGAGAAGCATCCCAGCCTCAGAAGAGTCGTATTAGAGAAGACAGAGCTGGTTGGTGATAAAGGTCTGCCTACATCAAGGTGGGCCAATTTTTGCTGGACTTGGTGCAGGTCAGTGCACCTGTGTGTGACTTCCCCATTCTTTGTGGAAAGTGTGACAAAGATCACATTGCCATCTTTAGCCGTATGTGAAGCAACATAAAGGAACAGTTTCAGGGGATGTACCACACTGACTTACATAGTTGCCTCTTCGTTGGAATTCAGACCCTTCTTGGACTGCCAAAGGCCCCATTTTGTTTTGTTTTGGCGTCAGTGGCATGCCCTTGTTGAGTATCATTTACCTTGTCTAAAAATAACCTATTCACAGTTTCAGAGGGAAGTCAGTGCCCCAGCTTCACAGTTGGATATTGTACTGAGCAGTGAGAGGTGGGAGTGGTTTGGGGATTAAAAAAATTTAGATTTTATTTTAAAGAGGGGACACTTCTCCTAGGAAAACCCTATTTTTTAAAATCATATCCTAGTGATTAGAAATTCCTATCTGAAAATACTCCCTCCTCTTTATTAACACCGTAACTCTCTCTTTGATTAGGAAATATGATGGGAAGAACAGCAAGTGCTGTGCCTCCTGTGTTCCTTTCAAGTCACAAAACCATGAACCTTGTTCTTTGACCCTCTTATGAAAAGTTCTGAGTCTTGCACCAGAGCTTTGTGCCCAGACAGATAAACTTTAGGATTGTTCTTCAGATTATTCCTCACCTGAAATGTTGGGTTTTGTAAATTCTTGTATTCCACCCCAATGTTAATGACAGACTTTGCAGAAAATACCACAAAAGAAGGGATGGTGAGGAAGGACTGTGACCTGATCTCCGAGGATGTTCCTCTGTACTGGATATCCATGAAAACAGAGGTTAACAGATTGATTAGGAATTATATATTCGAACTCAGCCTGAGGAGTTAATATATCTCCTCAGACATCCAGTCTGGTGCCTGAAAGTAAGTGTAATTTTCTAAGATTTGAGCATATTTTCTCAATATACACAACTAGAGGAGGCTCCAGCTTTCAAGGAGTCTCTGCCCTTAAATTCAGCATTAATGAAATAGCAGTTAGGTCTCTTCTTTAAAACTTCTTAGAGCTAAATTTTTTTTAAGTGGAGCAACTTAAATTTATTACAGGTATCAGCTGTATTTATTCAGTCACTTTAAAAGTATCTTTTTTTTTTTGTCTTTCTCTCTCTCCATTGGTTTTAAGAATTGAAGAAACAAGTGCAGACCTGAGGAAACAAGTGGTTAGGTTAGAAGAAGAACTGGACCAAGAACGAAAGAAATACACAATGCTGGAGATCAAGCTGAGGAATTCTGAACGTGCTCGTGAAGATGCTGAGAAGAGAAATTTCCTCCTGCAAAAGGAAATGGAAGAGTTTTTTTCAACATTAGGATGTTTAACTGTTGGGAGTCAAAGCGCTAAAGCCCCCAAGTAGAACAAGCATAGAAAATTCTATTTCTGGCAAAATGAAAGTGAAAAATGCACATTTTGTTCTGATATACTCATGAATCATGAGTAAATTCTACAGTGATTGTGCTCTTGGTGACACTTGTTCTGTTGTCTTTACATGTGCTATATTATCTGGGCCAGCTGGGGAAGATTGCTGACCATAATGCTTGAAAGTTTAGGTGCCCGATGGCCAAGAAAGGGTGCCCCTCCCACCTTTGTATCCACAGAACAAAAGAGACATCTCCAGAGTTGTCCTGTGAGCACCTTTGGACTCAAATGCACCATCCTTTTGCTGGCTTAAGGAGAGTGGAAAGTCCTGCAGGGTGGGTGGATGGACAGAACCGATGGACAGACTGACCCTGGAGCTGAGGGCCTCTTGCACTTGTGCTTGGGAAGATGGCAGTTCCAGGTTGGCACCACAGCCAGCGGGGTTTACCACATGGATTTATGAGACTCTTTTCTCCCCATTCTTTACATAAAGTTTGTTCAAATTTCTCATTCCTAAAGTGGCATTATTTTATGAAGATACTGTGAAAACAAAATCTACAAAGAAGCTGAAAATACCAAAATCCTGACAGTTCACTAAAATGGTCCCTTACTTGCCAATTTCAGTGTTTCATAAAAATGCAGCTTATTAAACTGTGTGTGACTAATAATCAGATTGGCTACACAAACTGCATGGAACTTTAAATATGCATATTTAGCCCTAGGTATCTGAGGGTTTTTGAGCCAAAAATAGATCAGTATTAGCTGAAAGAAAAAATCTCATGAGTTGATGTACATACTGCTCAGTCATCCAGGTAGAATATGGAAGATTCTTATCATCAAAAGACATCCCAATGATCCAACTGTCGAGGGTTTTTAATCCATAAAACTTTAATAGCAAAACCCGTGGTAAGAGAAATTAGTGCCACAGGGGTGGGGGCAGTGGGGTGGTAAAGGGTGAAGAGTGGGGATGTATCTTTAACCTTCCCTGGACAATTTACACTTAGCTGCCTTGTACACTTCTCATTACACCAAGGTGATTTTTTTTTTCTTGTTATTTCTCACAGGAGATGAGGGAACAGGAGGAATATTGCAAACAACCCATCAGCCCAAGTTCATTATTTCTACTAAGGAAAAATCATTAGAATGAAGCTGTAATTTCTGGTAATTAGCGGCCAGGGCTGATTTCCCCTCCAAGGGACTTCAAGAAGTTCTGCATAGCGTTTGTAGCACTTTGAGCCATGTGGAGCCTGCACACAGAAAATTGTTTCTCCAGATTCAGCCTGAACTCTCACCTGCCAGCCCAGCACTCACAGCACTGTTCACTCTTTCTTGGCTCTTTATCTTTGACAGCTGAGGCAGCTTGGGAGTCTCTCAGGAGAAAGATTTTTTTACAGAAAAGTGCCATGGCAACATGAACTGGCTCAAGGGAAAGTAAAGAAGGAGCAATGAAGGTAGCGTGCTTTATTTTAGGTATTTTCAAAAAATTCCCTGAATCTCCTTTCTTACTAGAGAAGACTATAATTTACTATCTGGAAATAACCCTAGAATGGGCTTTTTTACATACTAGCAGATAGCACCTTTCAGTACTGACTCTCATCATCTCAGATATCCAGGTATTTCAGTATTTAAACATCTAGATGTTAACTTGTTTCTACTGCATTGTAACACTTCTTCCTATAAACATGTAAACCATTTAAAGGGAACAAAAACCAGCATTTTAACCTAATCTTTCCTGGATAAGGCAAGCAAAGTGGTACAGTAAGCCATGTGGACAGGTTAATGCAGTAATTTCAAAGCTTTTTTCCTCCTTCCCGGGCTATCCAGCAGCACTGGATTCCTTCCTGCCCCTGGCGTGAGGCAGCAGGTACCTGCACGTTCAGCAGCACCCGCCTGCCACCTGCAGGCACAAGCATCACCCCCATCTTTTCTCCATCTCCACCTTGGGTTATTACTGATGGTCACACATGATCTTGCAAGGAATAGGATGGACATTTAAAACAGCAGGATTAAGATGCATAAAGTGAGAGAAACAGCTGCTGTAACAATGACTGAGCTGGAAGAGCACAGCTTGTCAGGTAGCTGTGATAGCAGGCCAGTCATCACAAAATAAACCTTAATGTTCAAGAGTGGCCTGACCCAGGGTGTAAGTAGAACATCAGGACTGAGAAAAAAAGAAATTTCTACTGTTGCATTCAATCCAAGTAGTAGGTGCAACCAGGGTATTTTAATGCTCTTTTATTCCTACCCCAACCGTGGAAACCTTTCACTGCATCTATCCTGACAGCCCACACACATCCCTTACCCTATTTATATTGTATTATCTCCTCCATATATCATGTGCAGACTTCTCCCTCTAGTTCAGGCACACTAGAGACCTAAGAACTGAGCCTTGCTGACTGGGAAACTAAACACCAAATACGCAAGACAACCAGTGAACAGAACTGCTGGCTAACTCTCCAAGTATTAACCTTAGGTAACTGCTCCTTTCTGCAGAACTGGGGAATAAACCCACCTATCCCAAACCTTCAGCTCCAGGACAGGATCATCTTTCAGGTCTCTAGCAGTGAAATTAATCTTCATCTGGCATCCAGGATAAAATTTATTCTCACAAATGAAACTGTATCTACTCAAACTGATTAGAGAAACCAACCAGTTCCAGGTTGACTGTTGTGTTCCAGCACCATCAATGCTTCTTCCTCATGAGGAATAAATTTCAGCTTCTTCTGAAGATAAGCCGCTGCAATAAATAAAGCCTGCAGGAAGCTGCAAACTACCCAGTTTATGCTAAAATGCACAATGGTAGGATGCTGACTCTAAGTGGAGCAAGAGGACCATGATGTTCATTTCCTGGCATGGGCAGTTATGCAAGAAATGGGAATGCGCCTGTACTGTTGTACACAGCCTCAGGAAGCACTATGCCCTTACACACTTTCCTAGCTTTAACTCCTCTTTCTGTACACCTTGTCCACCACTTCACTTCCGCACATCAAGCATCTGAGGGAGTGCTCCTTATTTTGCAGACCTTTTGCTCATTAAAGCCCCAGATTTAAATACCAGCTTTCTTAGCAAGTGTTTACAAGATAGAAGTTGGTTAGTATTAATTAACATGAAAAAAGGTTCCTGGAATTAGGTAGATACGTTTTTTACCACAGCTTCACCTTTGCAATCTTCCCAGCCTGGAACAACCCCTTCCAGTATTATGCAGGCCAAAAAAGTATAAAAACTTTTCAGTGGAAAAAACCCCAACAAAGCATATGCTTAAAAAAAAAAATTCAAAACAGCAACACTTCAGAATAAAAAAAAAACCCCAAACCTTTTGTAGGTCTCTCTGGCATTTCTAACACAAAAAAGGAAAACAAACAGATAAGCTCACTGAATCATCTACATTCACTAGCAGGTTCCACTGACACCAGCAGCACTAGAGTGTTTCAGTCCTGAATCACCCACAGACAAATCCTGAGCAGAGCTAAGACTGCCTCTCCAGCCTTGTTCTGTATTAACACATCATTTGAAATTGTCTGCACTTTATGCTAACACACACAAATAAAGAAGAGCACTTATGAGTCCTACCACATTCCTAGAAGATCATCTCACAAACAGCTGGCCCAGAGAAACAAAGCTTGCTGCACTGCAGTGGTCACAGTCCCTTTCCCTTGAAACTGCACAGACACCAACAGCACAGCTCAAGGGCATCTGCAGTCTTTGTTCAAGGAAACACAGAGACCCTGCTGGGAAGTGAAGGCAATCAAACGCATTATGTTAGCTTACTCACAGCAGAGGGGTGAGTGCAGGCAGTGAGTGGTCTGGGCATGCAAGTCAGCTCTCCAGAAGTCACATCCTTCAGACTTCTCTGAAACTCAGTTTTGGAAGATTTTCCCATACGCTAGACAACCCATGGCTTATCTCTTTCTGCAGCGCAGGGCCTTGGCAGCTGTATTTCCAGGAAATAAGGTGGCTAGAGCTGGCAGCAAGGAAGCAAGAACACATTCCCAGTGGTCACAAAGACACTGGCTATGGCACATGCAAAATCCATGGGAATGGAGAAATGGAAAAAACCATATCACTTTGCCCATGAGTGAGGTCACACACAAGACAAGACTTGAAGTACCATTAAAAACCAGATGAATTCTCAGGAAGGACTGACAATAATAAGATTTCAAGTGCAGCCTTATTATGCAATCCATTCCAGCCTAGCAATGAAGAAACACTAAATGCCTAGTGGTCAAACTTTTTTTTTTCCTTTTTTATTTAAAATATCATTATAACCAACTGACATATTAGATAACAATGTATACATTCCAGTGGTGCACATGTAATGACCTATGGCATGAATGAGTAAAAATCCAACAATTTTCTCAGTAATGCCCCACCAACAACTTATTTGGAGGGAATAAAGGAAAAGCAGGAAAAGGTATCAAATGCGGGGAAGAAAAAAAAATTACAGTTTTCCCCAATATTTTTAATGGTGTATCTTCTACTTCATATTTCTTGGGACATAACAAAATTAATAATATATTTCAAAAGGGGCAGAAGGAATGATCACAATAATTGGGGTGGGATTTTTTTCTCAACTTTAGTAATAAAAATTAAAGAACTCTCAAAAATAGACTAGATATTGGGCCTACAAAAGTAATTCATCTGTATGCAAATCTTACCAAGAATTATTCCTTTTGTAAAATGTAAAGGATGAGCTGACATTACTAGTAAGCCATTTTTACCCTACAAAAACAGACTACAATAATAAAATCACCAATTTACAGCTAACACAGTATTCTAGATGTACATTACTGTACACAAGCTATATATTACACATGAACATCTTACGTGAAATATATAAGAAACATACTTACTGATATTGTCTCAACATTGGCCAATAGGTTTGTTTTTCTAAAGGAGGTGTATTTTTCTATTCACATTCAGTGTAGTTCCAATAGCAAGGGTTAGCTTTCTTACTTAAGAAACATAGAAAGTTTGTGTGAGGTAGTTCAAGAAAACTTAGCTTAAATTTTTAACTGCAGAAGTAGAAATACATGACCTGATTCATAACATGTTTCTGTAATGCAGACCTATCTAAAGAAGAGGAGAGAGGAATGAAAGAGACCACTTAAAATATCACTTTTATCCAGTGCCCTTAACTAAGAATAAATTAAATTAATTGAAAATCTGGGTAGGCAGTACAGTCCCATCACATTTCTTCATTAAAGCCCTCTTTCTAATCCTACTGAAAAATGCATACAGGCTCTCCTTCAGCTCCAGTCCTCAGTCTAAATATGTAAGACTCAAACCACTGATAGGAAAATGTAACAGCATGGAGAAGCTGCTGCCAAGAGCAAATAAAACCGTATCTAGAAACCATAATTCACTCCCTCTAGCAACTTGAAAGCGTAAGAACAAATGTAAACTGATCCACCTTTTCCCCTTCCTCCATAATCTTCATAGAGAAACACTGTCATACACTTTGGATTATTGGCTGGGTAGAACCATCTTCCCATAGGAGCTTTTTGACCATTTTTCTCCATGCGCTGTTGAGCTGAACGTCACCTCCCATCCCTGTCCCTTTCCCTGCAGGGCCCCGACTCAGGTGCTGTGTTGGCTCCACTGACCATCCCTCGGCCAGCGAGGCCACTATTGCCACGGGACAGAGCCCTTCAGTGCCCCCCCCACAGTGGGGACACCGCAGTGACAAACATGGCCAGACATGGACACGGACAGAGACGCACAGGCAGAGACACACACACAGGCACTCCCCTTACCAAACAATTCACAATGCTCTCTGTACCTAGCTGCAATTGCTATGCAAAAACGTGCCGCTGCATCCAGAACAGCAAGGTTCTTCAGAGCTGAAAGCCAGGGCGAAGTGCCGTGTCTGCTCATAGAGCACAATGAACCAGGGCTGCCCCAGACAGTCAGGCTGGGCTGAGCATTCTGCTCACAGACACTACCACACAAGAACGTCGATTCTGACCCCACTGTCTTGCATCAACAAAAGCCCTTACAGCACAGCACTGCAGCACACCATCACGGTACTAATTCCCCCCTCCACACATTTCTATTTCAAATTCTTGAAGAACCTACTGCTACAAACAGAGAGATGTGTTTTATGGTTGATGCATGCCACAGCTCTAACTGGAGAAGGTGGAAATCAATCTCGCTATTATTGTGCAACTTTTAACCTCACCTGACTAGGAGATCAGAGAGCTAATTGTAATTAATCCCTACCAACTCCCAATGGATCAGAATGGCCCTAGGAAGTTGCATGCACTTTAGCGAAGCCCATTGTCATGAGAAGATTTTGAATCATAGCCTAAAATAAAGCTTAACAATACTTTAAGAATAAAATTGTACAGTGTACTGGATAGCATATAATCTAACTAACAGCAGACAAAGACAGCAGAACTTCAGCTACCCATTTGTTTGCTATTTGTGACGGTGTACAACTATTGCTTAAATAACTTTATATTTCAACAAATAAAAAGGGAATTTAAGAGTAGGAAGTTGTGATAATTTGGTGACTGAATACGATTTTCTTGTCTTTGAAATTTGCCATCACTTTTATGTGCTTAGAATGCAAGCAACAGGAAAAAAAGAAAAAAAAAAAAAAAAAAAAGCAAAAGCAACAGTGGCTATGAAGACAGTGCCAGAATTGAATTCTAGGTCTCCACAGGCAAAGCTCTGACCTTTCTTAAACAAACCCTTTAAACACTGCTCAAACCACCATGGGCTGCAGTGGACAGTCCCACCCACTCACTAAATCTACCTTGAAAGAAGAAAACCTCAATCTTCCTTAGAGCTTGTGAACTCAGTTCAGTGACTATTTTATTTAGGACACTGGAAAGTGATAGCAAAAAATACTTTTAAGTTTCAAAATATTTCAATTATCACTGCAATCCAGAGGGGTCTAAAATAAATTTAAATACAAATTATATTTACCAAATTCTGTTTTTAACAGCACTTAGATGCATCAGAAGTTTTTTTTCTCCATCTTAACTTCATTACACTGTGTTGACCACACTATCATTTGACCTGTATAACAGTGGAATACTGTCGTACGACCAAAAATTTTAGCTTAATTCACAGCTTAAAGTTTGATAAAAAAATTACAAAATAGATTGTTCTATTGGTCTCTGTTCAACATGAGCAGATTTTCTACATTCCAGTGCTAGATGAATCCAAACATGTCCTGCCTATTCCGAGGTAATATACAATTTGGCAGGATCCTGCAAAAAGAATTGCCTAACAAATGTGGTGTAGGAAGGCAGTACTGAAATACTAGATAGAAGTGAGGAAAGCAAAATTACACGCACAAAGCACTTACCAGCAGTCTAGCCAGGCCAGGAAAACAATTGTGCAGTTTATCAATTTAGTCATCTTTGAGACATTACCACTCCTTGTAACCCTGCACGTTTTTTTAAAAAGACATGTTAGATATCAAAAGCATTACTACCACTTCCGTTTTTCCAAAACTTACTGTAAAGACAAATTTTCCTCTTTCAGTTAGAACTTCAGAAAGATACTTATTTAACCCAACAAGCAGAAGGAACCACACTGAAGACCATCAGTCATTCCTGAATGACCACTGTATCCAGTTACATTACTTGCTTATGCTCGGTGCCTGGCAAGACTTCTGTAGGCATGCCCATATTTGTGAGCATTACTAATTTCAATTGCTCTTCACATTCTAATTCACTACACAAAATATGCATCTACACAAGGCAATCAATTATACAACCTAGCTTCACTAAAAATCTGCATTTTCCAAAGGAATAAATTCTGAGTGATTGTTTAACTCATACATAAACTTAAGTCAGTTATACATAAATCATTCTGTAAATATAAAATGTAAACAGTTAAAATACTTCTGTGATGAGCAGCACCGTCTTACATGACTGTTTAGTAAATGTTCTATATACCTCAATATATCTTTTGTTTAAAAAGTGTATTGAAGTCTGGAGCTTCAGTGATGAAAACTACTGAATATTTATGACTTAAAATGAACCATTGTTAAGATTTCTGCTACACTGATCTCATGGAGAAATGAAAGAGATAAATATTAATTTATACAGCACTACTTCTCCTTTGGATGGCACATATTGCTCATTAATGCATTAGTTACAGAAATCCTGAGGTTCTCCTACCACTTAATGATTTTTAGCAATCAGTGTTTTTGGTGGAGAAAGTAGCTGAAGTTTTGCCCCTACTGCATTCATGTCATTCCCTCTTTGACCCAAAAAGCACTCGCCCTAACAGACAAAACCAGTAAGAACCAAAACTCCCAAGAATAACGTCTTATATGAAAGTATAGCTACAGAATATTCATTCTCCTTTTTGCCAGTCTAGACATCCTGGATATACTTCGTTTTGTGTGTACAAAAACAGGCTACGAGCTAAAAGTAAACAGTTTATTGGCATTGCAATGTATTATTCATGAAGTATCCTTGTGTTTTATGGTGATCACAAGATTTGGCATGCCACAACTCTGCAGAAAACATCACATTACTTTGCTAGGCTGGGTATTTCTGCAGCTTTGAAGATAGGCTTTGCTTTCTTATGTTCATAAACCCATTCAGACGATGTTACTTTGCAAAGGATATTTTGTTTCTCAAAAAAAACTCAATAATTGTTGCTTTGCTGAAGTATTATAGGCAAGTGGCCAAAATAAAAGAGGATTTTTTTCATTGCCAGCACCACAGTAGTATGCCCAAAGCTACAGCTGGCTGCACTGAATTCTCTCCCCCTCCACCTGGACACAGATGTATGACCAGGCATAAAACTTTGAAGGATATCATGAACAAAACATCTGAAATAAATTCTAATTAAAAAATTGAAAACCTATAAAATCTTAAATAATTCATCATATGGTAATGACCACAACATTAATATGTGCTTTGATAAAACAAATCTTAAAAATTCAGTAAAAAAAGATCAGCAGCATAAGAGTAAAGCAAATATGCAGATTTTAAAACCACAATAAAAATTATCAGGTTTAATATTTTACAGTTAATTACAGCAAAAAAGTGGCTGCTTTTAACACAACTTACAATTTGAAATTACAGCACTTTATGAAGAAATCCATGATTATTTTTGAAAAAACACTCAAAAATACCACCAAATTTTAAAAGTGCCCTATTAATGACTAAAAGGACCCCCATCCCACCCCCCAAAAGACCAAGTAGTCATCTACAGCAACCCAGAGGTCCAGCTGAGGTTTCTAGACTGCTGTCTGTATCAGAGGCCAATGTTGGATCTGTTGACATTGAAGACACATCGTTGACAGATGATGATGAAGATGGATGTTGAGAGCCATTGATCATTGCTGCACCTGTGCTATGAGAAACAAAACAGCAAATCAGTTGCAGATACAGTTGCATAGTTCAGTACTTGCATTAGTCTGTCTCTTCCTAATGGCCATTACTTTTCCCTGCTTTGGCAAGTTTGAAGAGATGTGTCTCAATCCATTGTCACAATAAATAAAACCCCTAAGACTTAAATGTGGGGATTAGTGGATGGTACATCAAGAACCACAGAACTCAAAGGGTGCAGACAGCTGCCAAATCACAGTAAATGCCAATGGCTCAAGGTTAAAAAATTACAAACATTAATGCAGAGCTAAGATACCCTACGAAAATGTTGAGACCCTAAGCCAGAATATATATACATATTTTGAGAAAGAAAGAAAGGGCCTGGGGTTTTTTCCCCTCTCCCCTTGAGGCTGGGGAACAGGTGGTGCCCAGCCAACATCACATCCACTCAATTTCAAATATCCTGTGATTTTTCAGAGTCTGAACTTCAGTGAACCCCAAGCAGAGTCAGCAGTGCAGTCCGACATCTGTCACAGAGCTCTATCAAGAGTCAGTTAATGGGCACATTTTGCTCCAAAACCCAGCAAAAGGAAAGCAAAGTACTCCATGATTTTCCAACCTAGAAATCCTGTTTCATTATTTAAAAGACGTAAGTAGCTGCTACATCTTATTTGAAACTGTACCAGCTATTCATTACGCATCTAACCAAACTATGGCAACTGAGCACCAGTACATACCAGGATGTTTCTTGAAGACTGAAATGAATGAAGAGGGATTTAACAGACTACAAAAAGAGATGCCGCCCTATGTATTTCACTCAAAGATACAATATCTCACAGAGAAGTCACGAGGTTCGGTGATTTAAGAGCCACACTTTTGAGTTACATTACTTATGGATGCCTGGAACAGCTTTACTCCCTCCTGACCTACAACTCAAGGGAGCTTTGTACTGTGCTTTTATTGTAACCAACCTAAAGGGGCTGGTTGGCCGCGTATAACCCCATTCTTGGTTCTCTCCTCCAGGTCCATGACTTCCTTGTATATCAACTCTGAAAATGCAGAGAAGGGAAGGCAAAAAATGAATTTGCAACCCCAAGACTAAAATACATCTCTCATTAAAATGTACGTTTAAATTTCACAGGCTTATACTGTTCAGAATTAGTTTTGAAGAACCATTGTAGGCTACACAGCAACTGGAAGTGATATAAAAATGTACAGTTCTTTTCTATTGTAGCTACAATGGCCTAGCACTCTTGAGAACACACTGACATTGCTCTAAGGCTCCTTCATCCAGGCTCCTGTGGGACCTGAGGTTAAACTGAGTATTAAGGTGCACTCAGTTTTCATCAATGGCTGCTTTGGAACAGGTAAACCTGATCAGCTGTCTTCAAAGGAAGAGCAAAGAATCAGCCCAGATACCACTGCCATACTCCCAATGCACAATGACCACTAAATTTCCTTGGCAACAACATGTAAAGGTCCAGATCACCATGAAATGGAACAAAACGTTAGCATATAAGAATTTCAAGGGCTATGGGAATCTCAAAAGTAAACTCCATATTGCTTGAAATACCTAAGCACACCTGCTTCAAATAGGAAATAACTTTGCTTGGAACGAGGATGGTAAGAGAATTTCCACAATTCTCCTTATCTCTGCCTTTACAATTAAAACTCAGTTTCTAATAGAAAGCAACCTAGAAGTGTGATAGTACTGGATTTTACAGACTTGTGCACATTACTAGCTAACGCAATGAAACTGTCAAACATTATTAATAAAATATTTTCCCTTCTTTGTTTTCCATTAGGGATAAAAAGATTATACAGGTCTAATATCCCTTCCTAGACCTTTTCAGTACAAAGTATTAGATTGTTCAATGCACTAAATTCTTGCTTAAATGCAAACTTCCATAGCCTGCACAGCGATCTGGACTTTTTTCTTAGTATAGAATCTCTGCAATAATACCACACCTTTCAGAAGCAATTTCAAAATGAAGCACAACAAGCTTTACAAGTTACAAAGATGTTCCCCTTATACTTACCATTTTGGACCTCATATATGACCACAAAATACAGATACTACTGAACACCAAGGATCATGCTCTTGGAGGGATGAGTCTTATACTACAATCCATTCCAAACCTCAATCCCAGCTACTTTCTCAAGATCCCAGAGCTGATAACCACCAGCATCTCCCACACCAGCTGTAACCTCACTATCTTGCCTATTACTAACACTCCTTATGGCTTCTTCTTACAAGTCTTCTGCTTGATTTTTAAAAGAGCACAGTTACTGCTACAATGCTCTTCACTTGAAGACTAGTCCTTCTAATTCAGACTTACATTGCACAAACTCTTGCATCTTTTTCAATTGTAGCTGTTTTTCCAGAAGAGTTACCCTCCCTAAAAGTGCTGTCATATGGTTTACAAAAGGTGATGGAAATGAGCAGGGGTTTAGTTCACTACAAAGGTTCAGCACCTTCGAAGGAAACTTTTTAGTGTCCCAACAATCAAGAGGTTGTGAAGCACTGATCTATTTCATTGCCTTTCCAAGTAGTTGAAGTAAATACTAGTAGGTTGCTCAGAAGAACTTTAGTAACACTAATCACTGGGGCCCAGCCTACTCCCAAAAAACCTTATTATACTTCAAATGTCCTTCTTACCTTTCCATTCTTCTATTGTGTGCTCCCTCTCATCTAACTGTTTATCTGGTATCTTTGGTGGAGGCTGAAAAACAAAACTAACTCATCATAGAGCAATCAAAGGGGATACAAAAACAGTGAAAATGAAAAATTAAATCAACCATTCAGAACATGAACTTGTTTTTAAAATACCGTACTTACATGATCATATATTGGCTCATACTTGGACCTGACCTATTTTCTAGATGCTGCTGCTTTAAAGTTCCTCTCATTAGCAAATTTGCTTACATTACTGCAATAATTAAAAGTGAAATTGAGCCTGGTAGTAGAATAAAAAAATCATCTGGTAAAAGATTTCCTAAATGCAGCAGTCTCTGGTACATACAACACTTTATAGCTGTTTACTGTTAATTACTAAATTTTCCATCTAACTCTAATTCCAATTGCTCCACTTATATCAAGCATCTTTTTCTATTCTTAGTGACAATCACTAACCACCTTTTTTTTAAAAAAAAT
Source organism: Grallaria varia (assembly GCA_013396735.1). Classification (NCBI taxonomy): domain Eukaryota; kingdom Metazoa; phylum Chordata; class Aves; order Passeriformes; family Formicariidae; genus Grallaria; species Grallaria varia. The sequence goes on along the minus strand of VWZG01012825.1, from coordinate 43,057 downwards.
GACACTTTTCTCATGAGCTGAAATTGGCACAAAACTAATATTTTAAGAAAAAAAAAATTTCAATTATTCCCTTTGTTTATTAGTGTTAAGAACTGAAAGCTCAAGATCTTGTATTCTGATTTTGCTGGAACATTAATTTCTAGTTTAAGAGTACTATCAATTGCTACAACTAATGAAAATACTTCCCTTGCCCAGGAGTCAATACCTCAGAACCCCATCACGGGCAATCCAACCACACTGAAACAACTGAAGCTCAGTAAATTAGAACCCTACATAAACTTTTTAGAGGCATTGCTACATGTTCAGGAGATTATATGCAATTGTACACAAACACAGAGAGACAAGTACTTCAGTCTAAGTCACCTAATACACTCATCTATCATTGTCAATAAAAATAGTTATGGGTCAGTTAAGGTTCTAGTGAAATGTGCAACAATCTTCTTTCAAGCAGCTGTATCAAGCATTACAGGAAGATGACTTTAGTACAGTACCTTCTTAAGCAGAAACTTAAAATAAGAACTTACAGCTTCTGCTTCTGATGGATCGTACCAAACATTGATGTATGGGTGCTGCAGGGCTTCGTCCACAGAGATTCTTTTAGAAGCATCTATAACCAGCATTTTTGATAACAAATCCCTTGCTTGACTTGCTGCAAAAATAAAATTTTCTATTCAGACTAGTGCTATATATAGAGCACGTAATACAGTATTTCAAACCTCACAAAGAGACGATCCAGAGTAAACCAATTCCAGTTAAATATTGGTGCAACTCTCATATAATCTGAGGTTTAGGAGAGTTGTCCTTTGATGGGACAAAAATTGAAGAGAATGACACATGTGGAAAAGGGATTGGACATGTTTCACTATATAATTTCAGCATGCAGTGTGGCACCATGAAGAAGGTGATATGGCAATAGAATTGAAAACTCTCATTGTTTTTTGCTCATTGCTTGTTTAGATAATTTAAAATGTTCATATTTGTACATGTTTTGTCCCAGTAGTTTCACAGCATTTCGCAAGCAGCATTTTGGAATATCCATGTTCCCTCTTTGATTGCTGCATCTGGTGAAAGTGATTCTTCCCTGGTTCCAGTTTGGGATTCCACACAGGATTTCGTGGGGTTGTGAGGTCAAATTTGTCTACCTTGAATTTATCTCCAAAATGTTTTGTCATTTAATAGTGTGTGAGGTGCTGTGCCTCAGAAAAGAGGAGTCCTGTGTTACAAGGCTCCACTGCAAATGAAGGACTGGTTTTGTGGACCCTCCCTCTGGGCCCTGGCTCACATCTCGCCTGCAGTCTTTGGGATAAACTGGTAACATCATGGGTTAGATTATTTGTTTAGGTTGTTCAAATTATTTGTTTAGCTTGTACCTAGCTGCAATGAATACCCTGACTTGCTTTAATGTGATACGCAGTTACTGTGATACAGCTGTTCTGTCAATGTTCATTACTGACACCAATAAATACAAGAAGATGCCATGGTCAGTAGCCAATTTGATACTGACTGATATTTGCCATGGTAACACACACACATGAATTTTGGTATTGATGAGGATGCTTTTATAGCATGGAGGCAAGAGACACCTGCACTGTCCCTCCATGAGGAGAAGAGGACTGCAGTCAGGGGCAGACTGTGGCAGGATGGCCTGCCCCGATCTGGCCTGCAGTCTGTTCAGAGAACGCAAGCTCGCTGTGAGGAGCAATTGGTAGTACCAGGACATTGTTTGGTGTTGCTCAAACTCCAGACACACCCTGCCTTTGGTAAGCTCATAAATTGGTGACTGGCAGTCAGCCACTTTATACTATAAAAGCTTAATCCTTCTCAGTTCTGAGATTAGAGGTCCCTTTGGAAATTTCCTGGGATTTGCACACCCCCTTTAGACCTTAAGTGAGTGGCAAAGTGAATGGTACTCTCAAAACATAAATGAACAAACAAGATAGAAATCCCAGAACCCTTGAAGGGGCTCCAATGGGGCAGTTATGAGGGTGGTACCAGGGGCAATTTGTTTTGGGGTTAGATGTACCCATTAGATATAATAATTAAGTAGTGTTATAAATTTATAAGAACCCTATACTGGGTGTGTGCCTATATACTCCACGTATCTGAAAGCTTTCATTAAAGAACTGCTCTCTATCTATATTCATATTGTCTTGAAAAAAAGTTGGGGTTTTTTCCCCTCAATTTTAGGCAACAGTATGACATCCTTACGTGAAACAGCTCAGCTGGCAGTGCAGCCTTGTCTGGAACAGCAGTGGGCAAGCACCTACTTCTCCTCTCTGTTATGAACTATGAGTCACAGAAAATACAATGAGTCTGACTCCACTGAACAGGTGACTTAAAAACAGCCAGTTACTGAAATAACTACAGGATATCTATATATTATGAACATAAATCCTTTATATTCATCACTAGAGAACAAAGATCTGTTCTGCCTACACAACTTCTATTCCAACCTCCCTCCATTTTCCTCTAAATCATGTTGGCATCTGTCATTGAGAAGACTATAGGTATTTACTTGTCTTTATAAAGACAGCTCCAAGAATAGAAGTTGTTTCATGAAGATACTTAAGTGGAGCCAAGCATCTGCCAGCATATTCATCCACTCTCATGACATAAATATTGTAATGTTTAAATCCTTAGCAGGATGATTTTATAGCAAACAAAACCAAGATAAAACTGTGATATACTTAACAGAAATGTAAAACTTTTAAAATAAACAGCACACAGAAGACAGACCTTACCTTTAAGTTTATTATGTTCAGAATCAGCTGGGAAAAGGACATCTGGAAAGAGTTTCTCAAAACTATATCCAGCATATTTAGGTCTGTTCTCCACGTAAGTTCGGACTGTAGGCTGTAATTTCTTCATGAATTCGGGGCATGGTGTTCCTAGCTGCTCTATAACTTTATTCCATTGATCAATATCTAAGGTTATGCAGCTAAGAAAAACAGTGTCTAATTTTCAGCTATAAAGTTATACTAAAACCACATGAAAGAACCAACAAAGAAAACACAGAAAATTATAATCAAGTATCAAGTTCATCATCATGAATTAGGACTACCCTCTTAGAGAAAACAGTGAAGCAAAGCAAGACTATGATAGCGTAGTCAAGGCAGTGTGTATTGTACTCAAAATCATAATTTCGTAGCAAAGGATACACTTCTGAGAAACAGAATGTTAGAAGACTCAAAAAATGTATTAAATTAATTTAAATTAAGGCCTCGTTTGGGTTGTGGAGAAGAACTCACTTCCTGGTCTTAACACACATTCAAGTGTGGAGTTACCACATATCACCAAGGCACTCGTGAGAACTACCCCATGCAGGTGCTTTGTCCTTCGTTCTCATCTCGGTACCTCAGCCCAGTCCTGGGACACCTCTCACCAAGGACGTGCAACACTGAGCACCAGCGGGCACACAGAGGATGAAGTCTTGGCCAGCACAGGTCAATGACAATATTGTCAGAGAGTAGAATGAAGATGTTAAAGAGTTTCAAGGATGCATAAGGAACATCTTAACTGAAAAGTTTACACGCTAAGGGAGATGGACCAGTTCATGGCAGAAGAATTTCATATGTATTACTGAACAAAAAATGTAATGTTTGGCTCAGGAATTCCTAGGTGCAGATGGTTAGATACCAGGAGATAGCTCAGATACATTTTGTATACCCTTATCTCATCCATGTATTCTCCCCAACTTTTTCTTTCCAGCTGCCATCAAAGATTGCATACTGGGCCACCTAAATCTTCAGTGGGTTTTAGCAGGCTCTCTCTTTTGCTCTCAAAACTTAGCAACAGACCTTTATGTAAGGATTTTCAAGTTCTACAGAGCTTTACCACAGGCCTTAACAAAAAAACTGTTTACACTGTATGGTGCTGAGGATAAACTAAAAAGCCATGCTAACAAACCAGATGCATACAGCAAAGCCTGGTGCAGCTCATACAATGACAGAGCTGTGTGAAAGTAAAGATGCCCTTGATCTCCTCACTGTGCATCAAAATCTCCACCCCTAAATGGTACTGTATTAATTTTTAAACAGTGCCCTGCAGCAAAAGCAGGAAATATTTCTGATGGCATCTAAAAACTGGTCTGTAAGTACTAGTAAAACAAATAAGATGTCAAACTCAAATTATTTCCATTAATTTTAGTGACAATCCAGAGGTTTCAGTTCATTTTGTTTGGAGTGGACTCTTTGTCTGAAATACTGTTTACGGGACAGCCCATACAACCACCACCAAGCCACTCATGGAACAGAAAGACAGAAATGCCAGGTATTTCTGAAAGTTGTTTGCAGGATCATTTCTGCATACAAAAAAAACAAAAATCCAGAGCGCTACCAATGAAGAGGTTAGGAATTTTTCATTCGAAACATTCAAAAGCAATGGATAGGGACTATATTAAACTGGAAAAAGAGGAAATAAAAAGAAAAAGAAAAAAGAAAAAAATAAGTCTGTTTGCCCAAGTGGTATATTGTGAACTTGCAATTTGAAAAGGCAGTTTAAAACCAGTATTTTAAAAATTAGAACTACCTTAACATGGAACTATATAGCTGCATTATCTTTTGACCTTTTACAACTATATCCTCAGCCAAAGGTAAGGATACGATCTGTACCAGGAAATAAAACACCACCTTTGATCATTTCTCCCATGATGCACCCAACTGACCAAATGTCAACTGAAAACAAAATGCAATGATATTAACATAAAAGAGAGTTATTGAAATAAATAAAAATATCTAGACATACACATACACATGAAATGACTATAAAAAGCATGTGTAATGTAATGAGTGAAGGTGAATGTATGCTAACTACAGGACCAGCAGAGACTATGTCCTACTGCTAGGTGCAGCCTGAATATAAATGAAGTTCTTTTTGTTTTTTTTTTTTTAGCATATCAC
>VWZG01012825.1:21165-38150 GCA_013396735.1 Grallaria varia | reverse complement strand
ATATCACAAGAAAAATCCACATTCATTTAATAAACAAAAAAAAAAAAAGGAAATTGTACAGTATGCATCTTCATGACACAACATCAATAAAAAGGTTAATCACTTCCTAACTAATTCAACCTGCTGCAGCAGCACAAGGATACAGTCCCTTCCTGGAAAGAGGATTTTGTGGCAAACCATTTCGCCCATAATGCACCCCACAGACCATAAATCCACTATGTTTGTAGCACAAAAAGAAGGAAAAGCAAAGCAAACAGTCATTTAAAATTAAAAGAAGCATAACATGACTGCATCCTATAAACTGCAGAGACAGCACAGGAAGAAGAGCAAATCTTTGTATTAATCAATGAAAACATCAGAAAATATGCCATATGTAAGGATTAGCTTTTAACTGTCTCAAATACAAGGCAGAAAAACATCCTTTTGTTTAACATAATGCTAAAACAAGAGCATGAGCAGAAAGAGAGAGAGACATGAATCAAGCAGAGTAAAGCCCTTCTCCAAGCTCTGAGGCGTGCAAAGCTACCTCTGCCAAGAGACTAGATTCAAGCACCAAAGATAGCTTGATTTCTTAAAAGTAATTCCACTGTAGTTGTACAAATAATTCTAAAAGTAGCAAAGTAAACTGATCTGTAAAAATATCACTTATTGAACAGCTCATGCTTTTTAGGAGAATTAATTAGGTATTACATAGGAATTAAAATTTAACATCAAGTATTTCCTAAAAGTCAGATTATCATCCATCTCTCTCTTGCCTTAAATAAAAAGCAAACAGAATCAGTAAAAGATCACTTAGAATTTTAGAGGATCAGTTAATGACAATGTTAGTATGCTCCTAGAAGATTTTCAATTGAAATTATTTGTTTGAAGATATTTCTCCAGTTATGCTGAAATAACATCTTATACAAAAGAAAAACTCAAAAGCAATTTTTTAAAATGAAATACACATTTTTTACATTATCTTAAAATAAATCACTCAAAAGACATACTTAAAGATGCACAGGTTTACTTTGCACAGGTATGCCAATTTCTTTTGCAGTTGCTTTCAGAGGTATTGTTAACTCTGTATGCAAAAGTTTTCTTGAAGTCATAATAATGATATTATTATGAATACTTTTATATCAAACATGACACTGGAATTTCAATTAAGCAGATAAGAAGGGGATTTAAATGAGAACAATGTATACTAATAATCACATGTAAATATTCTGAAGGAGCTCAACAGTGTCAAGCAAACAATGTTGCTTCTTACTGAAAACATTCCTTCTCCCTTATTTACAAGTTCCTCTAAAATAGTATCTAATCATACGACAGGATATCTTAGTTGTGCATATTAATAGGTCAAAATTAAGGGCCGGGTTCACTTAAAAATGATTGTCAATGTTTTATTAGTGCTGTTTTTCCTTTAAAAAAGTATTTTCAAATATTTAAGTACATATTATTCAGCTTAGAGACCCAAAGATTTGAAGCCAAGTTTTGCATTTGACTTTTAAATAAAATTCTGAATATTGACTTCTTGACCTGCAAAACAACCTGCTGCCATCCCAACCCAAAATATACCCCAAACTGCTGTAATTAGTTTGAGCCCAAAACGATATAGTTACCATCCCTTCTGGTCACCCTACAAACCAAATTTGAGATGTTTTGGGGTGTTTTGATTTGGTGATTTCATTACATCAAACAAAACCTGTCTACTTACAAGTCTTGAATGAAGCTAACTAATTTGTACACTGAGGACTGCTTCTGTGAATACTTCTATAGGAGACGGAGAAAAATGAGTAAAATCTCATTACAGATTAGAAAAATATTTTTTAAAATCTATTGCTGTCATAGGGAGTCCATTTTACTCCTAACAACTCTGTTTCAAGTGAACTGTTTTCTAAAACTCGGAGAAATAATACCACGTGAAAATGAAGTTTAAACCCAATGTACATACTAGGAAACTTGTTGCAGAGGGTTCAGGGCTTTCCTTCCTTTCCTTTCTGATAACCATGCACATAACTGTGCATAAATCTAAATATGCTACATGTGCAGGAATAGTTTTGGTGTCCTTCAGTTCTGAATTCCTTGAGTTTGCAAGGATTGGTTTCTTAATGTGATACACCCGAATCTCCTTCAGCAATAAACCCTATGTAGAACTTAACTCTACATGCTCAGTTTGGGATCTTTGCTAGTTTTAAACCAAAGATTTTGTATGTGCATAGTATAGTATCAAAAAAATACTAATCTGCAGTACATATCTCAGTCATCAAAATATAAATTGCAATCCTCCCATGTAAATTCAGCAGGGCACTGAAACTGCATGAAACTGCCAGATGATCCTGCAACCATTTGTTAACCATCAATATTTAACTCTAAACTAGATAAGTTAACAGCTAATTTAACTGTTGGTTTAAGGGGCTGTAATAGGCATCAATACTAAAAGGTGAGGCTCCTGGACAGCCCACAGTTCTTACTGTAAGTGCATCCTTGATACCTGCCTCACTGTCACAAGAGCTCCACAAACTCCTCAGGCAGTGACTGAGAAGAATAATAGCCTATGGAAACAGCTTTTTAATGAGAACAGTACACGTGGAAGTGCAGACTGCCTCTGGACTCAGTCCACAGATTTACATCTACAATCTCCAAAAGTGCCTGTCATTTCAATGGCCATGTATTTGGCTTTGGGAAGATGTCACACTTTTAAAAAGAAAGTAAATTATTATTTATGTTCTGCAGCACAACTCAAGTCACATTTCTTTAAGGAACAGTACTGTCACTAGAATGACAGGATACTCTAGACCACAATCTATTTAATGCCAATAATAACCTAAGGAATCTCTTAGTGAAAAGAATGTTTCACACATTTGCAACTCAAAATCAATTACTATTTCAGAGAAAAATTTAAAGTGGGCAAGCTGAGTCAGAAAACTTGTGACTTTCATTGTATCAATTCCTCCTATAAGGAGCTGCATGACTCAAGACTACAGGTTTAGGTACTTTTATCGAGTGTCCCTTAAATGGCCAATGTAAAGTGCTGGGGAAGGGGGTGGGCATGGGGGAAAAGACAAATTTACAAATCTACAAAACTTTAGGAGTTAAAAAAATAACTTGCTCTACTCAACCTGTGCCTTCTAAATTACAGGAAAAACAGCCATCCATGGAGGCAATTTGAAGGAATGTAGATCCTGTCATGCATCTAAACAGAAATAAAAACCACAGCCTTGCAAAAAACCCAAAAACCAAACAAACAAAAAACCAACAAAACACCAAACAAAAAACGCCTATTCTCATTCCTCCGATCTGCTTTCATTCATTGCTAACACCATTCACATACAACCCGAAGTCACTTGCCTCAATGGTATGCAGTTGCCAGGCAGGTTTGCAGACTATATTAGGAATCCTGAAAGGCAGACCAAGCCCCAGTTGTGTCAGTAAGGTGAGGAGTCACACCTCACATCCCCCCAGGAGACAGCTCACCAAGCCTGAAGCAGCAGCAGGGCATCTCAGCACCTTACTGGAGGATCAACAGAGGGTTTAAATTACCTCCAGTGACCTCTGGGCACTGTCCCTGCCTGAGCTGCCCAGCCACAGGGGCAGCAGAGCAGTGAAACGGCAGCAGAATCGGGGCCTCTACACCAGGAATTCAGGAATGACATGGCACTTTGCTTTCCTAATGGATAGTGGCTCTTTCACTGAGAAGGTGCAACTGTACTTGAATGTGTTTCCCTGAAACAACACAGTCTTTCCTTATTTTTTTGTAGAAGATACAGAGAGACAGACTGGCCACAGAGCAAGTATAAAGAGGAGGGAAATGTATCCAAGCAGAGGAACAAAGTAAAATTTCCTTGGAATTTGTCACGGATCTCAATGAATCTATGATTCTTCGTAAGAGTACTGTTTTCTTGACTCCAGTATATTACTGAATTTTTCTTTTGCAACATCAAGAACTTAGTGCAACAGGTTTAAAGAAGGCTGGTTTTAATAAAAAACAATGCCACAGTAGGTAGTCTTAGCTAGGCTGTTCCTCAGTAGCCTTTACGCTCCCTACATCCTGAAAGGCTATACTGAATACAGTTATTTAACATTCAATTTAGTACACGTATCTACTGATGAACTACAATTTACATATTCACCAGCAATAAAGTCAGATGAAGGTACATCACGATACATACCACATATTAAGAAAATATATTTCTAGTTCTTATGGATGTCCCTTTAATCAACCAAGCAGGTTATTCAAATTTTTAAACAAACAAGGCCCTTAATTTCTTCTCCTATTAAATGCAAACATTTTCTAATGGGTTGCATTCAATAAACAAATTGGTGTATCCAGAATCTGCATTTTCATCACAAGACTAATTTATAAAATTTCTACAGCTTGAAAAAAACATTAACATGTAAAATGTGGTGTGCCAAACAGAAAAAAATAAAAATAAAGCTATGCCAAAGAAAGACTATATTTGCTGACCGTTTTCTTTGTATCCCATCCCTAGGATGACCTCTGGTGCTCTGTAGTAACGAGTCACTACATAAGGCGTCATCATAAAACTAGTTCCTGCAGTTCTGGCCAGTCCAAAGTCAAGAATCTTCAAAGTGCAGTCTGACTTTACTACTATATTACTGGGCTTTAAATCCTTTAAAAAGAAACATCATATATGACTGCTAAGACAAGCACAAAGTACTCCACGGTTGACATTTTAAAAAAGATAATACTGCTAGCATTAAACACCACATATATAACTAGGTTATTGCTGTAACTGCAATATTTCCCCTTGCATTAGTTCATGTGCATTCAGCAGACTACAGAATTAATTCTTTTATTGTGCTTGTAGATTTATATAGCAATTAAAGAAGGAGAATGCAACCAGCATTACAAGACATGTTAGCAATATCTGAAATAAACTGAGGTTAGTAAGAAGTGTTAGCTCTGAGGAAAGGTCTAGAAACTGCTCACTGGAACAATGATTATTAATGTGATGCAGAACACAAGTAACATGACAATTGCTGAAATCATTTGATGCAATAATCATCTTGATACAAGAATTATTAGAATCATAATATCAATGTAAAAAGTAAAAGGTTTATTTCCTAGTTGAGGTTACACTACCTCTTTTGAATCAATGTTTCTCTGAACACGAAGGAAATCCCCATGCCCAGACAGTTTTAGTTTCCCATTTAGGATTTGGTTTTATACTAATTTTGGCAACCAAACCCAGAAAGGCACCATTGAAAAACTACAAAAAATCAACACAATCATTATATTGGAGTGGAAAATATAGAGTGGAGCTCCAATATAGCTTCAGATCATCTTAGTTAGAAACATGGTAACTGTTCCTTTCACTTGAACCCCATCGACAATAGTGGATTTACAACATCTGTTTCTACAGACACTACACAGGCATACCCTGTCACCATCTCAGGAGAATCTTACACACACCTGAATGTCACAGAGCAGTATTAAAAACAGGGCAACTTCAGAATAACTTTGCAATCACAAAAAGATTCACAGCACACAGGCCAACATAGATAAGACCTAGATCCTTCCTGCATACACTCCACTGACATTAATGAGAGAAAAACCTGAGATATGGCAGAGGACTCCAGCATTTGAGTTGCAGTCATTTGATAAGTAGCCCTATCTGCCACTGTTTCATAAAGACTTAAAAGTGGCTATCTGCAAGATTTATGTAGTTTTCATTTGTACGTGTATGACTTTCAGCAATCTCCTCATAAAGTTAAGAAAACTGCGTTAAAGACAGAGAGGAAATCACTAAAAAAGCATTCCAGAACAACAGAATTTTAATGGCTAATTAAAAATCTCGCATACATACATATTTATACAAGCACTTTCAAAGCACTTGCACAAGGACTCTGCAGACAACTCTGGCTTAAAACATTCTCAAACACCACAAATTAATTCAAGTTCTATAAGGCATTCCAGCCATTTAATACGTATTTTTCAGATTTTGCTACAGTCCTGTTTATTAGCAGCTTTGTTTTTGCAAAATGATATTATTTTCAGGATGTTCATTGCAAAATCCCAGGTGCATGCTCATGGTATTAACTACTCATCCTGCCCAAAGCTAAAGGATTAACACCGAAAATGTTAAGAGATCCTCCCTTTGCAAGTGAAATAAGAGGACAAAACGCAAAAGCTTATGCATCCTTAATTTCTGAACACCATGTAGCTGTCACAAAGCTGATCAAAATGATGAAGGCCAGACTGGACTTACACTGCATCCAGATTCATGCAGAACCTGTATCTCTTACATTTTAAGTAAACACAAACTCAAAACTTCTGTTAAGAATGATCAAGTTAATTAGGCCATATAAATACAGACAGAACCTATAGCAGAAGATATGTCACTAAACCTTAAAAATGTAAAATGTCAGTGCTTAGAAAACAGATTTTTCACAGCTGTCTCCCCATTAACCAGACAGGGAGAGAGGGACATCTCTGGAGGGCAATTCATGGCTTCTATGGGCTTTTCCCTTTCTAACAAGATCTGTGAAGGCCTTCCATAATTAGGCCCTTTTGTTAAGTACTCAAAATCAGACATAATTCAATGTTTCAGAGCTTCCATGCAAGACTAATGAGACACTGTGTCCCTCAGCAAATCAGTGAGGCACAACTCTGCAGTGCTGATCATTCATCCTCCTCAGATTATGAAATAAAAATGAATGTGTACTTCTGCACTGGCTGGAAACTGCATCTCTGCAAAATGTCTGGAACACAATAACGTTCATTTGCCAGCATCTGTTAAAGTCTGTGTAAAGTTACTGTCAAATCTTTACAGAGATCAGATTTTTACCCACTGATGCGGCAATATGCTCCCTACGACTTTTCCAGGTGCAATTGACTGAAACTCTTTGTGCTTGATCTCTGTTTTGTTCCATGCCTCTAGTTCACTACGAAGAAAACCCACTTAATTCTATGGCAAGTAGTATCCAGTGCTGTAAGGCACATACACAGATTGTTGTGATTTCAGCCACTCCGCAAGATTTGAAAAAGGTACTGAGATGCTGAGACTTCCACTGCTACTGTCGGAAACTTAATCCAGTTAAAAAACACACGAAACTACCAACACTAAAAGAAGCTTAAAGCTTTAGAGAACACTAAAGCAGTACACTAGATTCATAGCCAGAATGCTCCACAGGCAGCCATAGTAGTGTAGGCTACATTTAAGGAGTTTCAGCCAAGTAATTAGCTTTGAATATGAAGGACAGTGGTGCTGAGGCCCAGAAGAGGGATATAAAGAGTTACTGCTCCAGCCACTTGGTCCATGGGACATGACACTTTTCAAGCATGCCCTCCTTGACTTCCAAGGTTTTGTTTAACTTGTTCCACAGAGAAACAGAATTTTGACACTTTACACCTTGAAGTACAAAGACACAATGTACACAGCAAGTAACATTCTGCCTGAACATACTTAATCTTTTAGGAAAGCCTGAGAAGAAGCTGTCAGCTAAAAACCTACCAGGAAGACATACAAGTGAAACATATCTGCACATGTCCTTCAAAGGCATTCATGCATACATATGGTACTATTTACATAGCAATTGTATCTACAGTCTCTTTGGCACAGTTTAGCCCTGTACGATATGAAGCATTTCACAGACTTAACCCATGTTTACAGAGGCAGAAATTCTATCCTCAAAGCAGTCTTTACTCCTGCCCAACAACTACCTGCAGAGCGACTCCTTTTCTATAACTGTACAAATGTCTGATTTCTACAGGATCAACATCCACTTTACAGGAGAACAAACCATCCTGAAAGCAAGAATTTAGAACCGTTTTAGAATGTCTCATATGCCTGTGCTAAGATCCACAGCGAGACATTTTCACATTACCTACTCTACCATGTTCATGCAATATGCCATTTTCCAAATCTAAAAAAGATCTAGGAAAACCCACAGCAATTAACTTGCATCTCGAAGTATTAAAGAGATGAGGAAATGTGAAGCTGCACACAAAACCATTATTTCAAACACGCACATGCATTAAGACACAAAGGGCTGCATAATCTCAGTCATATGCAATATAATACCACAGCAGTGGTAAGTTAAGCAGCCTAGTTTTCCCTAGAATAACGCAAGAAGCCTGGTGAGCTGTCTCAATGCCCACATGCAGACCAAGCAGCATCAGGTACAATACCTGGCTGCAGGCAATGCTTCTCCCTACTTTTCTTTGCCCATTTCTTTCAACACGGCAGTTCAGGGAAATTGCATGCAAGAATGAAGGCTTCACCTCAGCTCCTCACTGGAATGAAGCAGCTGATGAGTACTAGCTGAGCGAAAGGAAGCAGTGTTTGGCCACTCAAACTGCATTTTCTATTCAAGCAACTGCTCCCATTCCCTTGGGGAAAAATAGCACACTGAACAGGGTGTCAGACTGCCAGATCCAGCCTGCAGGCCATTCAACACCCCAGTCACAACACTGTGGACCACTGACCTGGACAAGCATCCTAACATAGCAATTCCTGCAGTAGCACACAGAACTGCCACTCATGATTTCTTTGCTGTGTACATCATTCGTAAGGAAGACTACCTAGCAATCACAAACTATTCCACATGACATGTATCCCTTCAGAAATGAAAACTTCTCACACTCTCTAAAAAAGTCACAATGAAAAATGTGGTACTGCAGAAATACGAGCTTACCATTTCCCAAACATATTTATATTTGAAAAGTTGTAATTAGACAATCTCAAACAATCTTTACACTACATACAATTACATATATTTAACTTGAACAGGCAACCTTAAATTCAAAGTTTCTTGCCTGGATTGAAACACACTTGCCATTTAAAAAGCAGTAGTCATTTTTGCCTGTGGGAAGTCTGAGTGAATGCTTTGTGACAGACAGGTGTAATGCAAGCTCCACTTATAGATCTTTATCATCATCAGTTTATCTGGAGATTTCAGGTATGTATTCATTCCTTTGGTAGTTCAAGAGCAGAAATAAAATGGGCAGTTCCTTCAAAAGACGGGATTTCAGGTTTGGTTACCAAAACAGTAAAGACAGAGACACTTTCAGATATTCCTTCCTGCCATGACTACTAAAAGAGAACATTATATAGAATTGGAGGTAATGCAACTCATTGCAAAAATCTTTTGTTTGCTCTGTGCAGATTACTATCAAATCACTAAAACATTCAAAAGGTTCATTTCAGAATCAGCCTTGAGTGCGATCATTTCCTTTCAGCTTTCTCTCTCTGCCTCTAGGACAGGCTATGAGTCACCCTTTATGATCCTATTTCTGACTTTTTTTATCTTTTAAATACTCAAAGTAAAACCAAGTGTAATGCAAATTATACAGTTTAGTTCACTTACCCTATGAATAATTCCAGCTGAATGAAGATGTTTGATACCACACAGCATTTGGTAAAGAAGATAGGACATTCGTTCATGGTCCAGCTCCATCTGAATCACTTGGCAGAGATTTGCATCCATGAGCTCCATCACAATGTATCTTATGAAGAAAAACAAAATAAATCAGACAATACTACCATTTTATTGTATTTTTTAACTTGCTCATCCTTTGGCATGAATATTTTGAAAATAAGTTCTCAGCTTTAGCTCAAAGTCAGACTTACACATCCTGAAATTCTTCCAGGGATTTTTGTGGTGTGAACACATTCAGCAGGCCGATTATCTGTCAGAAGGGGGAGAGGAAGTGTAATTGCATCACGGAAATAGCAAAGTTGCAGAGTCAACAATTCAACAAATACTCTGATATGAACCTCCTGGTATGCACTGAAGCTCAAGATGCTCAGTGGTTCAACCAGGCCTAACAAGCTGTAACAGATACTAAGGATCTTAGAAGAAGTGTTTTTGCTCCACAAATCACATTATCTAAAGACACACTGTTGTGTGTTAAAAAGATGAAATTCAAAGCTTAAAAACCTAAGGAGGTTAGTCAGTCCTCCCTTTCTCCTACTTTCAATTTGAAGAGACCTGGCAAGACTTTTATTGCATATGAGGAATAATAAATTAAAACCTGACAAAGACTCCCTAAGCCATTGACATAGATGAAGAAAAAACTCAATCCTAAAAGAAGTCCTAAGTGAGCTCTAAGAATCTAGTTATCTCCTCATTGCTAAGAATGGACAGGATGTGTAGAAACAGGCCAGGATACTACTCATCAAGAGTGAGGCAGACTTACAATAGTTTATCATCATACAACTTATGCTACTAGATGAAACCTCCTCCAGAGAATCCATATAAGCCACCCTTGTATGAGAAAAGTTATAAAATTTTCCCAAGAAGCTAAAAGACAGCATAAGTTTCCTATGACTCCCTCCTTCCCTAGCAGCCAGCTTCTTGATGGGGGATTAAGAGGGAAAGCAAGGAAGACTGAACACAGCTGCCTCTGAAGGAAGAAAATGACCATAGAAAATACCAGCGTTCTGTAGTTCAACTCTGATAAATTTATCACTTATTCTCTTCCCATTTCTGTGATCTGGTCTACTGTTCAGCTTCAAAAGCATCACACAGTTGTCAAACACAAGAGTCCAAACTCATTTATGCACTAGGGTGAAAAAAATAAAAGTATTGCAGCTTTTTTCTTTTTCCTCCTCTGTGTCCAGCAGCAGCAACAAAGGCAAGGATAATACACCTACCAATCACTGTTCTCTTATTTGACATCTGCGTGTAAAATGTAGCAATGTAACACTGACTCCCATCCTGAGTTTGAAGGGGGTATTTAAAGAATGGGCAGATATTAAATTAGTAAATAACAGCTCTTCTGAAAGATCCTTCTGTACTTATCTTGTAGGCACAACCATGCAACGAAAATCTCCCCTCAAGTCACTTCCTTTTACAAAGAATAACCTTCTCGTTAACCCTTTAACATGTGGAGCAGGACAAGGACACTGTACTCACATTTTTGTGATTAACACATTTCATAAGAACAAGCTCTCTGTAGGCTCTTTTAGCATGGGTTTGGTTCTGAAATGGTCGGCTTAGCTTCTTGATTGCAACATTCCTTTCAAGGATGGCATCATAAGCTGCACTGTAATTAAAAACAATTTATTACATCTCTAGTGCCAGCGTCCTTTAAGCTGTGGCAGTTGTAACCTTTTTCAGATACCTTGTATCATGTCTGCAGAAACCCTAAATTTCCAGTGTGACACAGTTTTAGGGAGTGTAACATAGCAAAGCGCATACCCTGAGTGATTCAAAATTTTAAAATATTTCCCAGCTTCAGAGTATTAACACATGACAACCTCTACAAAATAATGCAGGATGTCTGCTTCCTAAAGATACTGAATTCTTGCCACTCACTGGCACCCAAAACCAGACTGCCTAAAAAAGACCCAAAACACTTCAAACATAAAAAGCACATCAGTTTTACATAAGATCTTCACACGAAGGAAAAAGAGAGGAAAAGTAGGTTATACAAATGTCCCATGCTTTCACTTATGCAATTGCTTAATATCCTGATGACAATGAGAACATCGTTGTCAAGACAAAAAAATGTTAAGAAAGCTTTAACATCTAGATGTCACTGGCTTTAACATGGTAAAAAGAAAGAATGTTTTGATTGCAGACTAATGACAAGATTGTCATATGATTCAGTGACACAGGCAGTTTAACAGATGAAGACTGTTACTGGGGACAACTCCCTTACATATCACATTTCCACGACAGGAAGGCTCAGCTTGCTTTTCCTGTCAGAGCTAAGACAAAAGCTCACCACCCTGCAGAGTCAGGAAATATTTATCAGTTACTAAAAAAGTCTCAGCAGGGAAAATATTGTTTTCTTGTCCCTTATGAAGAATGGTACTCAAACCTAATGAAGAACATCTGCCAGCAACCAGTAGCATTATTAAATTCTAAACTCACTACTTTAAAAAGTAGACTGTCTATACAATTTATAGTATGTAGGCTTTAATGATTTTTTTTTTTTAATCATCAAAACCTCTAGTCACTATTGAAGAAAAAAATTGGGAACAACAGGTACTGGTAACTTTCTTTGGTTTACATTTTCCACTACATCTGGAATTCCTCTACCTGCCCCCGAGATAAGGCTTATCCTAGGAAAGAGCATCCAAGAAGTGTCCAGGAAAGATCACCAACGTGGGATTTCTGTACCAGTATTTAAACTTCTGCATCCCCAGCACATAACAGCAGCCTTAGAGCCTGTTTCCATTTAATATTCTTCCAAATCAAGTTGCATCGGCATGGGGGGTGTTGTTGGGGGTTTTTTGTTGCTGTTGTTTGGTTGTTTTTTTTTAACAAAACCCCAAATACAGACCAACAACAACAACTAAAAAGAACTCCCAACCCAAATCACAAGAACTGTACCATATCTCCTCCAGACATGGGCAAGATTTAACCACACGAGCACCCCAGTCCTCCTCAGGGTAAGCAGAGAGATTTAACTAAAAAAGCTTCAATTACCACTAGCAGTAAATACAGAATGACACTAGAGTAATTACATGGTCAGTTTTTGGATCTTAGCTCTAGGAAGGGTAATAAATTTGGAAAACACACAGTAATACACAACTGGTAATCAAGGACAGTGATAACACCTAAAGCTTTTGCTGGCATTTCTGTAGGAACTAGAACTAATCAAATGACTGTCTACATCCCCGGTCTATTAACACACAGGCAAACAAAATTCAGATCAGTTTTTCTGATGCTGCTACTTAGAGACCAAATAATTTTAACGCCAGAAGTTACCAGTTCAAAAACAACTCTTTCTAGACTGGCCTTCAAGTTTTCATTTGCACTAAGCACACTGCTTTATTATTAACCCTGCTAAGACACAAACATGAACTAAAAACCCACTCATACCACACATTCTCTTAAAACTGATCAAGACAAGATCAAGGTAGTAAAGAGGTTACAGGGAAAAGTATTTGAGATTATGCTTTTCCCTACCTTTCTTTTCCTTCAAGTTTCTTTTGTATTTTTACATACCTGGTTAACCTCTTAATAATTACAATAAATTGGAAAAGCTGCAAGTTCCAGTGCTACCTACATCCTTCTCCTGAACACTCAGAAAAACCTGCAAAGCTCAAACCAACATTTCTCTTTGGGGCAATGCCACTGCACATGAAACAGTGCCTAAAAGCAGGTAGCTGTCGCCAACTTAAATCAATTGGACACTTTTCAATCCACAAATAAGAGCTCTTATTCAAAGAATTATTCTGTCAAGTCATAATTTTCCTAAACTGCATCAGGCATTTACATATTACAATGACAGTCAGCATCACAAATGCTCACTAACTGGGTATTACGGACTACACAAATTATGAAGGTAAGTGAAGCAGACTCCTAACAAACCATTTCAAGAAGTACAAGCATTTACAAGCAGCAAATATATAGCGTATTCCTCGCTTTTCTTTCACTCCAAGCAGTGCAGATTAGGATTAGTTTCTTTATCCAGTTTTTTCCCTCCCCCATTAATTTAGAGGACTCAGCACAGCTGGCTGAATTTGCAAAGAGGGGCACTGGTTCACAAGCTGGAAAGGACACAGGTCAAAAAGCAACAGCAATAACCCTCGCTAAAGAAAAACAGCCAACAGTTACCATGGCTGTTTTGCCTGTAGAAGGTAGTTCTCCACACCCCTGCTCAGGAATATACAACATCTAAAGAACCTGAAAAATTCTGTTAAGGAAAGTTGAAGGTACATTTAAATTTTAAAGAAACCTTACCATACTATCCCTTGTGCTCCTGATCCTATTGGTTTCAAGTTTTGATAACGTTTCAATACAGTGAAAGTAGAGTCTCCAATTTCAACGCTGTAGAAATTGTTGTCACGCTTGCTCCTACTCATGACGGCAACTTAATTAATTCACTTCATCCAAATTTTGCTTGTGGCCTATGAAGAAATAAAATTCGAAAAACTAAGATTTTGCAACTGTATGTAATCTGACAAAAAAGGCAAAATTCCTTATAAGACACAAAAGATACTTCCCAAGTAAGTCCCACATGCAAATGTAAGTTATTTTTAATGTCTACAGGAATGAGATGGCATGTGTCCGAAACGTTTTATTTTTAGGACTGTTCATAAGCTAAGATTCTAGAAGGACAAAGATAAACCAAAAGTGAACAGAGAGTAGCAAAAACCTCAGGTGAGAACGACAGAAAATCAAAAGGCAGGAAGCTACATGTCATCCAGAGAGGTCCAAGAGTCCTACCACCCTCCAAACACACACATGCACCAGGGGAGCAGGGTTTGGGCCAGACACTCTACAAAGGTCCCATCCAACCTGAATTGTTGCATGACTTAGTAAATAAAAAGAGTGACATAATATGAACAAGTCTTCCAGTTATTGCAGTCATCAAAATACTCTTGATCACAGCTTCCAGGAATACCAGCCACTGATGTGGAAACACACACAGTCAGCCTGGGCCAGAGAAGGATAACTGGCTTTGTCAGAGATCTCACATGCTAGCTCCTATGAATGAAAGTAACAGTCGTAATAGTCATGTAACGAGAGAACAAGAGTACGAAAAAATTATGTATATTCCACCCAAGTCCCTTCATATTAAAAAAAGATAGTCTTACTGGAGTGAGCCAAAAAGCCTAATTTCTCAGCAATACATGACACAATCCCCAGGTCTTTCTTCCCTATACGTTTTATCACTGTATCTTTGGACTCAGTCGCTTCCTCAACACTCTGTTCACAGATGTATTTGCACATAGTTTTGAAATAAAAATGCCCAACGAACAAATAGTAACAAACCTCTCCCACCTACTCCTGAATTAGGAAAAAAAATTCTTTTGTGGATGGTATGAAATTAGCCTAACACATTTTTGAAAATTAGAAAACAGAGAGTGAAGACAATAATTCCTGTAGTCTTACATTTGTACATCATCAGCTGAGGGGAAAAAAAAAGGGGGGGATCTTGAGTTTATCCACTAAAACTGTATTAAGATCTAGTGGCACTGAACAACACAGGATTAGCTGGAATAGCTCAGTAAACAGAGCTCTGCTGTTTGGTATCAGCATCAAGATAATGAAAGTTTAATACTTCACTGGATAATTCCTCAGAAACAAAAGCAGGAAAGACTGCTCCTCTCCCTCCAAGGTTTCCAGATGAATGTTGAGACCTTTTCATTTAAAGGTCAATATTTTGAACAGCCAAAGCAAAGCCAAGTGTTTAATTGAATTTTCTTTCAATTCGGTAAACTTCATAGAATCAAAGAGTGAAATAAAGCAAGTATGGTTTAAGAAAAGAACCTTGAGAGACAGTATTCTCTTAGAAAACAATTCCTTTATACTAACAGGTTTTACCTATTCACCATAGTATTATAAACCAAGCAAGTTTTATCACCTTAAAGCTTTGTCATTTGCTACACATGCAAAACTATATTATGTGCTTGCCAATATGGACTGAGAAACTTACATTTATATAATTCATAATTCACGTTTTATAATTCATAATAGTATTTTAGTATACAGCAGCATATAAAAGAAATTTATTAAGGGAAAAAAAAGAATTCTGTGTGTAATCTTCCTGTAATAACACTTTAACTCCCTGTATTTGGTTTCTGTGGCCAGGTTTTGGTAGTGGGGGGCTACAGGGGTGGCTTCTGTTGGAAGCTGCCAAAAGCTTCCCCCGTGCCTGGTGGAGCCAATGCCAGTTGGCTCCAGGATGGGCTTCCTGCTGCTGGCCAAGGCCAAACCAATTAGAAACGACAGTAACACCTCCACGCTAACAGATTTAAGAAGGAAAGAAAGTTATTGCACAGACGAAACTTGCAGCAAGGGAAGAGCAGAGAGGGAACACGTGAACAACAATGTAGACACCAAGGTCAGCACAGAAAGAGGGGCAGGAGGTTATCCAGCAGCCCCGGGTGCAGCCCATGGAGGACCATCAGGGTGCAGAGATCCACCTGCAGCCTGGGGAGGAGCCCATGCTGGAGAGGGCGGTGCTCAAAGGAGGTTGTGATTCCGTNCTGGCCAAGGCCAAACCAATTAGAAACGACAGTAACACCTCCACGCTAACAGATTTAAGAAGGAAAGAAAGTTATTGCACAGACGAAACTTGCAGCAAGGGAAGAGCAGAGAGGGAACACGTGAACAACAATGTAGACACCAAGGTCAGCACAGAAAGAGGGGCAGGAGGTTATCCAGCAGCCCCGGGTGCAGCCCATGGAGGACCATCAGGGTGCAGAGATCCACCTGCAGCCTGGGGAGGAGCCCATGCTGGAGAGGGCGGTGCTCAAAGGAGGTTGTGATTCCGTGGGAGGTCCATGATGGAGCAGGGTCCTGGCAGGGACATACAGGACTTGTGGCCCAGCGGGGAACCCATGCTGGAACAGCTTGTTTGTGAAGGACTGCAGCCCATGGAGAAGCAACCCACAGGACAGCAGTTTTGTGAACTGTTGCCCACGAGATGGACTAACCCCAGAGGGGTTTGTTAAGGAGTGTATCTTCCAGGAGGGACCTCACAGGGAAGCAGGGGAAAGACTCCTCTCCCTGACAGTGGCAGAAACCACGTGTGATGGACTGACCATAAACCCCATTCCCCACCTCCCTGTGCTGCTGCTGGGGGAGGAGTAGAACCTGGAAGGAAGGAGGGACGGGAGAAAGGTGTTTTTAAGGTTATTTTACTTCTCACTCTTTTGCTCTGATCCCACCAGTAATAAATCTAATTAATATCCCCACTTTGAGTCTGTTTTGCCTGTGAAGTTGATCAGTAAGTGTCCTCTCCCAGCTCTTAACTCATGAATTCTTCGTTGTATTTTCTCCCCTCTATCCAGCTGCAGAGGGGAAGGATAGAGAGAGAAACACTTTAGTGGATACCTGGCATCCAGCCAGGGTCAACCCACTACACTCACTTCTGAATATATAAGCTTTGCAGTCACCTAGGTACTGCCTATAACCATTTTGTTTCTCTGCTACAAAGATACATGGAAAAAACAAACAAACAAAAACAAACAAAAACACAACCAAAAACCAATCCATTTGTACACTAAGTCTAAGCTTCATAATCTAAAGGTCCACACTCTGGGCTGAAAACCTCTGGAGATACCAAAAAA